>CAUZXS010003476.1:5000-62791 GCA_963585895.1 Sepioteuthis lessoniana
GAGACTGGATTTGGCCGCTCACCCGTTTTGCTATCCGGAAATGAAGGCCCAGGCTGAATGGGATAAGTCATCCTGATTGGGTGAAATTCAGTGTTGAATTAAATAGCGCGCCAAAACAAAATACGAGATTTTCCTCTTCTCTACAAGGGTATAAAAAAATAACGACCGACACGAAGCAATGCCGTCAAAGTTAGTTTAACTTTTGTTAATGATGAAATACCTTTCTTCGGTATTTTATCAAAGTTTATTTTGAAGCCAATTTTTAGGGTTTGTTCTTTTTCTCGGCGTTTCATTGTGTAGAATCAACCTGGACAACCGTGTTCTAGTTTCTTGTGTAGACTTGATGAAAACGAAATTTAATATTTCTTTAAGTGAACTTCGAGTAGACTGTAGAGAAGAGGAAAATTTCGTATTTTGGTTTGGCGCGCAATTTAATTCGACACTTAATTTCACCCAATCAGGATGACCTATCCTATACACCTCGGACCTTTCATTTCCGGCCACCAAATCGGGTGAGCTGCCAAACACATCCTTTTTGACTGGAGAACGCCGACCAATGCAGACGTCCTATTGGCCGTTCTTCAATAGAGGTGCTTTTTAGCTGGACAAACATCTCAGTGCAAACATCTCACTGCAGCTCTAAAATACCAGCAGCAGCAACATGGATACAAGAGGGAACCCATCTAATTTATGGATTCCTTACGAGGAATCCCAGTTGAATATAAATTAGATGTATTCAACATGCCTCGCACAGGCACAACTTTATGTCACCCCAAAATTGGCTATGTCGATCTGAGCGTAATCCCGCTCTCGACACGCATGGAGATAACGCCTACTCTCCCCAAATACCAGACACGAAACTCACGGTGACATCCAAAGTTCAATTCCTACAACTGCAACATGTCTTTCGTCAAAAATACAAAAAAACACGTCCAACGACACACGCTGCCATCACAACCTTCTCAACATTTCATAACGCCATTTCGTCTCAATACTAACAAGCTTAAAGAGTCCCCGATGTACTGTCAATTTTACCGCCAAATTGTAAACATCTACATTTACAAGTATGTATGTACACGTATTCGTAAATTTAGATTACTTTTTTCTGTACTATATTAAAAACTGAAATTTATTTGTTTGTAAGTTTGAAATAGATTCTTATTGACCGTATATTCTTAAAAATGTATTTATAAATAAAATACAGAACTGAGAGTGGTTATTTGTGGTTTAGCCTAGTAACATGTAAATTCGACTTAAGTCGAGACTTAAGACGCCTCTGCTGGAATGAATTACCGGTGTAAGGTGAGGTATACCTGTTGTTCATTTATTTTCCCAATAGTTTTTGAGTTACAGATTGTTATATCAGTGTATGGTTGCAAGGAAAGAAATAAACACAGTTCCAAAAACAAAGAACACAAAGGCATGTAAAAACTTTAACAATTGTATTGGAAACAAATGATTAAAAAGGTCAAATACCTGGGTTTGTAAGAACGTGTTGATATGGAATTAAAAAGTAGAAAAATGTCCCATGCTTAATAGTGGTAGTATTGTTAGACTTACGCACATGCGGTCAACCAGATGTTACGAGTGCAGAGAGGAGAGAGGTGTTTGGTGATTTACAGGTTAGTCTCTTCTTTCAAAGAGGAAAGTCAATGTGAGTGATGTGTGGTTTCGAGTTTTGCTTCTCTCTCTCTCTCAGATTGTCATCTGTCTTCTGATCTGCCCCGTTTTTGAGAAATTTGTCTTTTATATCGTTTTTTCTTCTGATTGGATCAAATTGGGTTTTCTTTGGTTTTTTTTCCACAAAGGTCACGGATTGTCCGAAAAATTACTTTTAATTGTTTTTATTTTTGACAAATTTCATCAACATTTTGCTATGCGCTGATCCTATGTGCAGAAACCCCCGTTTTTCATTTTGAAGAAAGTCTCAGCACCGATAACTTCCGGTGAATGCTCTCATGGGCACTAGTTGCAATCATTATTTTGTGTGAACGATAAATTAGAAAGTGATCTCTTTCGGTCATATAACAAGATTAGAAATTAATATATTTTCTTCTATTAAAAGTATTCATTAAAAATCAGTTTTTGAGTTATCAGTAAACAATGTTTTTGTTTAATTTTTGTTATATATTTATTTATTTTTTACCTTCTGAAAATGTGACTTTACAGGTGGGTACAACAAAAAGAAGCTAAAAAATAAAAATGTAAATTTTTTCGTATTACAATTTTTTTAATTGACATTTAAAATGATATTTTAAAAAAAACATTCTCCGTGATTTGAAACATTTTCATAATATTTTTAGTCCTCCAAAATTTTTTTTTCCTTTTTACAATTTGTACAAAATTACACAACAATAATTTTCAAAAAAGCATTAAATTCAAATTTCACCTTAGGGAATCCATAGGATATTGAAACGTAAGAAGAACTGAAGAGTTTCACATGCTTTTTGTACTTAGTCATAAAGGATGTTGAAGAGTTCCACAAATCAATTGATTTTTAATTTTTGAATTATATTATTTAATCAATAAAAATCGAAAACTAAATTTGGTACTTTTCCTTAATATAAACATATTAAAGTGTATGCCTGATTTTCATGATTAATGGCATCTCTTCGTTGCCATTATTCAAAAGATCACATTAGCTAAATCTGGTTAATATGGGGGAGGTGGTAAAGTTGTACTCCTGAATTGGGCAATTATTTCCCTTGACCTCATGCTTCTGTGTTGTTGAGCATTGTCATGCAGAAGGAAAACATTATCGATTGGCAAGTTGAGTCTCACTTCAGATTATCATCTCTTCGGCCTCATGAAAGAGGGTTTAAGAGACAAACATTATGCTAGAGACGGGAAAGAGAAAACTACAGTACTGAAGGGGATCAAAGAACGGTCAACAGAATTTTATGTGGCAGAGATACATGCTCTCATTCGATGGGAGAACATTGCTATTGAGAGAAATGGTGTTGAGAAGTATGGATGTGATCCACAGAGGACCAGGTTCATTTTGATGTATACTACATGTTCCTGTGTCAGTAATTATTCCTGTACTATAGGAAAAGGCATTACTTTTTCACTCACTCTCGTATTATAGACGGTGTAATAAATTATGTAAAACTATTATAAATTTAATGCAACTCATTGCTTTGTTTTTGTTTTTTGTAGGAAATTTGCACGATTGGAAGTAGCCACAATCGATCTGCCCGACCATTTGGAGCCTCACCTGGCCCTCAGGATACTGGCCCTGCAGTAGTCCATGCCCAGTTCAACACTCCAATTGGATTATATTCAGCTGAAAACCTTGCTGAAACTTATGCAGATCAAACATCACTTTTACATGAAAACTTGGCAAAGTAAGTTCAAAATAACTTCAACTGAATAGGGATGGATATTAACAGATCGAGATTGATAGATATTAACAGATCGAGATTGATAGATATTAACAGATTGAGATTGATAGATATTAACACATTGAGATTGATAGATATTAACAGATTGAGATAGATTGATATTAACAGATCGAGATTGATAGATATTAACAGATCGAGATAGATTGATAGATATTAACAGATCAAGATAAATAGATATTAACAGATCGAGATTGGTAGATATTAACAGATTGAGATTGATAGATATTAACAGGTCGAGATAGATATTAACAGATCAAGATAGATCGATAGATATTAACAGATCGAGATTGATAGATAGATATTAACAGATATAAATAGATTGATAGATAGATATGATCAGATTGAGATAGAGAGATAGATAATGAAGAGACCGAGATAAATAGATATGAACAAATCAAGATAGGTAGATATGAATAGTGTTGTATTTGTGTATGTTCACATGAAGGGAGCAGAGAGAAAGAGTTGAAGAGGGGCGATTTGATATTTATCCAACCCCCAACCAAGTAGGATCAGACACAAGTTCATTTTAATGTAGGGAGCCATGCACGAATTCAGGCTGCTGTGCAGCCTTCATAAAAAAGGTTTAATCCCGCCAGCATTCCCCTACTGAGACATCTTAGGTGCCCAGCAGTGAACTCAGCCCTGCAAAGCAGGTATTGTCAAGAGAGGTGCCCCCCCTGGGACCAAATGAGTGTGATGAAATGCTCAGTACTACCCACCCAAGGTGTGCCCGGGAGGATGGCATACTAGATTTATCTGAAGACGAAGTTCGCAAGGGGCCGCCACAGGCTCACTGACTAGAAAGTCATACTACCAGCTTAAATAACAAGTGGAAGAAATGGTAAGGAAACAAAGATAGAATCAATTAGGTGCAAGTTATATATCGAAGTATACAAGAGGGTTTCCTTTCTTTGTAGTAGTCCAGTTGGCTTACAAATAATCTTAGTCATTGAATGTCATAATCCATTCCTGGTAACACAGGCGAACATGAATGTTGTGCGGGAGCTGGTATTTGTTCGGCATCCCACCATGCCAAAGTGTACCACAAGGCTTTTTTAACGTGGGAGCTAAGCACGGGGCCATAACCCAGGCACACCCATTGGCCCCAAAAATGACTTGGGCCTCTTCGGCATTCTCCTAAAAAGTGGCTCTTCAGGCACCAGGTGATAAACTGAGCCTATGCCAAAGCAAGGGAGAGCCTGGGAGACGGCTCCTTGAGGCCCAAGGAGTGTCGGTCTTAGCCACGTAGCACGAATACTGGGTTTCCCTGGCACTCATGTTAGGCAGCTTTGACTGACTATGACAGCCACAAAAGCTAAGACATACCAGCTGATATGGCTGGTCGAAGTGTGTTATGACTGAAGTGGTTCTAAGTTGTGTGGAAGCTACTCTTTTATTAAATGTGGGTTGTAATTTATATGCGTTTGATTGGATCAAGAAAGCATCCACAGCTTCAGTCTGTGGTACCTTCTGAGTGGCACAAAAAAATGGAGGGTTTCGTAAATACATATATGGAGTAATTGTAGATTTTGGTGACTCTGACAAGATGATAAAATAAGGGGAAAAAGTGGATAAATCAAACACTTAAAATGGGTTTCATGGTAATATTTTGTTCTTTATTAACAAAAGAACTTCATCAGACCAAAGATTTTTGTGATTTTCTACATTTTAGCAATTAAGGAAAAAATAATCTAATAGAGAATGTAAAAAGATATAATGGTGGGGAAGGCTCTGAAGACAAGAGATAGATAAAGTGTTGTATACTGACCTTCGACCCGGCCAAACATGCCATTCCAAAGACAGCGGAAGTGACACATTCCAATGGCAGTTATGGGAAGAAATCGCATAGGTGGGCTTGGCTGACAATATGGGACAAGGTAAAATCCCTTGGTACAGTCATAGACTGATGCACCGGAAGAGAGTGACCTGTGAACTGCATGACAGTTATTTCCGTTTGATGACGATCAAACATGCCATTCCAAAGATATTGAGTGGGCGATTGAACTATTGTATAACTCGGTGAAGACAAGAAGTCTGTTAGTTTTGGAGACCAGACCCATTGGTGACAAGATGTGGTAGAGAAAGCCAGCATCCAGCAGAGAGCTGGGCCCTCTATTGAGTTAGTCTATTGTGTTATATATTGACCTACGACCCAACCGGCCTGTCAAAATAGGAAATGCACCTTTGTAAATAACAGGTGCATCTGGTTGATCAGGATATTATAACCTTGACCGTGGATGGGTTGAATGAGTGCAATTGTGACGCCCACAAGAAGAAGGGGGCGTTAAACTATTATATAACTTGGTGAAGACAGGAAGTCAGTTAGTTTGGAGACCAGAAGTTGGAGACAAGATGTGGTAGAGAAAGCCAGTACTCAGCAGAAAGCTGAGCCCCCGAGCCTCTGTTTGAGCAGCCCTGGAGAACGAGAAAGACACAACACTGATGGCCATAAGAGTGGGGGTCAATATATTGCAGTTCTGTTCGGTCTCCAACTCCCTCTCACACACAAACCTTTCAAATAAAGTGAAAGGTATATTTTTTTAAAGAAGTCTTCGCTCGTCTTTATTATTGCGTCAATATATATTCTGCATGTATATATGTATATATGCATATTTATTATGTGAGTATACAACAAAAGGAAGAAGAAGGAGGGAAATAGATATAGGTTTGAGTGATGGAAGTAGGGGTTAATTTGGTTTTTGACTCTGATTGTCTTAGTAGATGGTCGAAGCATGGTGGCACCAAAGTTCATTGTGTTTCATCAGAGATTTGACTAGATACTATTTACCAACCCCTCCGCTCAGGCAGGATATGACACAAGGTCAATTTTTAAGCGGAGTTTAACAGGTTTGAATTCAGAGTTTTCCTTCTCCTTGACTAGTTGCCTAACCAAGGCCGAAGAACCTAGTCTGTCCTACTATTTACCCAGAGATTTGACTAGATAGAGTTGAATTCATTTCAGTGAGGAAGAGGGAAATATGAAGGGGGAGAGGTTTTTTTAAGAGAAAAAAAGAAAGAGGAAATGAAGAGGGGACAAGGGTTCAGGCCTTTTTTTTCAAAGACATTGACTATAATGGAGTATCTAAAAAGGAAAGGAAAAAGAAAGAAAAAAGAAGAAATTCAAGAAAAATACATTTATACTAATGTTGTTTTCCTTCTAAAATAGTCTTGGGATTAAGATGATTCTGTTGGGTTATTTGTTTTGTTTGATTGGTTGGTTGTTTGGGTTTTATGGAATATCAATCTTTGTAGATTATTTAATGCCAAATCCATTTTCATACAAATAATCAGTTCTATTTCAAACAATTCAGTTTAGCACTAGTTCACAGTTTAATTGTCAAAAACATTTCTATTTCAAGCTATTCAGTTTATTCAAACAGTTCTAATTCAGCTAATTTGGTTTACACACAGTTAAATGTCAAAAGAGTTCTATATTAAAAGATTCAGTTTAGTGTAAGTGCAGTTTCAATGTCAAAAACAGTTTCATTTCAAACAATTCAGTTGAGGATAAGTACGCAGTATAAATGTAAGTACACAGTTTAATTGTCAAAAACATTTCTATTTCAAGCTATTCAGTTTAGTCAAACAGTTCTAATTCAAATAATTCAGTTTAGTATAAGTATGCAGTTAGTTGTATTTAACCCAGAGATAGGACCCTATCAGGTGCTACTACTCCAGGCCAGAACAGACCTGGGAGCAATGGCAATGAAGGGGTACTCCGCATTCCCGAAAGCTCCAGCATCACTGGAACATCATCATCCGATTGTTTAGTGTCATATCCAGGACACTCATTTAGGGTGGAGTCTTACCCCTCTGCAGAGGTGCAGTCGGTGTATTCTACAGCCCCAGCTAACTGGGCAATGTTTTGTTTGAGTTTTGGTATATCTTATATATATACATTTAATATATATTTTTATTATAAAAACAAATTGGATACTCCTACCCCTTGGATTTCCTCCTCAGATCATATAAGAACATATATCTTATATATATTATTTATTTTCATGTATATAAATCTTATATATATTTTGATATGTCTTATGTATTGTATGGTATATCTGACTCCGTCAGTTCCTTCTTACTCTATTTAATTCGCTGGCGTCTTCTTGTTTGTGAAGGCTGCAAAGGAAGAAAAGCAAAGAGATCGGAGATAGAAGATACCTTTTGAATTTCAACTTTATTTTGTTTGGGTTTTCGCATGGCTACTCTGTAGATAGGAATATTTTCCTGGACTATTTGAGAACAGTTGATTCTCCCAGTTAAGGCCTTGAAATGCAGTTTCGAGGCTGATATGTCCAAATTTGGTGTTTTTAGTAGTGGGTGATAAGTCCATTTGGTGCTTTTAATATCAGCTGCTGTTAACAGAGATGGCTACTACCAGTAAAATAGTGAACCAGTGTGCTACTAAGTGGACACGTGGTTTTCACACCAGCAGCAGGAGAAAAATGGTGCTTTTCAATCCAACGGTCACTACTGAAAGGGGACGAGTTTCTTTCTCGTACCCTTAAGTCCGAATTAGGCATTTTAAGTTTCAACTTCCCTCAGGGACTTCTGGAAACTTCCACACTTTTGGGACTTACTTTTATTTTATTGATTTTATTCAATTCCATATAGTCTAACTCAAAAGTACTTTCCAAATACTACGTATATAATATTAAAAATATTTCATTAGTGTCCTGGGAGACCAGGGTTCAATCCCAGGTTGAATCATATCAAAGACTCAAAAAATGGTACTTGATGCCTCCTTGCTTAATACTCATCATTATAAGGTACGGATCAAGGGTAAGGTGGACCGATTTAGGAAAAGGAATTGCGCCCTCCCCAACAACTCTGTGTAGTAGCTATCGAAAAGGGAGCCTTCAGATCACCCTCGACTAAGGTCACCAACTTTTCTTTACATTTTAAAAAGTACTTAAATTTTTTTTTCATTGGAGAGTTTTACAAATTTACTAAGCAGAAGAACATTTTGATTGATTTTAAAACTGGAATAAGTACATAGTAAATACAGTAATTTCTTTTAAAAAATATCCTTATATAATTTCTTAACAGTACTTTCATATCTATCTATCTATCAATCTATCTCAGTCTTTTTACAAGCAAATAATTTTCTTAATCTTTTTAGGGTGGACGAATTATCTTCAGAAAATTTGCAAAATAGAGGTTAAGTTCTAACTAGTGAATAAATTATATGTTTAAAAGAACACATGATCTGCAGTTATGTGTCAACAATAAATCACTCACTTTTAATTATATTTTGCAAAACAACATTTACATGACCTTACATAACAGTGGGAACCTTCTAGAGATGTTTCTATACATCAACATTGAATTAGTCAACAGAATCCATCTCTGCGATCAGCCATCCCCCCCAAAAAAGTATGTTAATACAACCCCTCAAAATCTATAAAATAATAAAATTAAATATCTATTAATTTTTAGAAGTTTTCAAGCCTGTCTTTGGCATGACTCCTGTTGGTTTGTTTATTTGTTTGGGTTTTATGGCATATCAAACATTATAGGTTATTTAATGTTAAATCTATTTTTATACAAATGAAGAATATTATTTCAAACAATTCAGTTTAGCATAAGTTCACAGTTTAATTGTCAAAAACATTTCTATTTTAAGCTATTCAGTTTATTCAAACAGTTCTAATTCAGCTAATTCAGTTTACTATAAATATAGATTTGGTTTACACACAGTTAAATGTCAAAAGAGTTCTATATTAAAAGATTCAGTTTAGTGTAAGTGCAGTTTCAATGTCAAAAACAGTTTCATTTCAAACAATTCAGTTGAGGATAAGTACGCAGTATAAATGTAAGTACACAGTTTAATTGTCAAAAACATTTCTATTTCAAGCTATTCAGTTTAGTCAAACAGTTCTAATTCAAATAATTCAGTTTAGTATAAGTATGCAGTTAGTTGTATTTAACCCATAGATAGGACCCTATCAGGTGCTACTACTCCAGGCCAGAACAGACCTGGGAGCAATGGCAATGAAGGGGTACTCCGCATTCCCGAAAGCTCCAGCATCACTGGAACATCATCATCCGATTGTTTAGTGTCATATCCAGGACACTCATTTAGGGTGGAGTCTTACCCCTCTGCAGAGGTGCAGTCGGTGTATTCTGCAGCCCCAGCCAACTGGGCAATGTTTTGTTTGAGTTTTGGTATATCTTATATATATATACATTTAATATATATTTTTATTATAAAAACAAATTGGATACTCCTACCCCTTGGATTTCCAATTCAGTTTAGCTTACAAAAACAGTTCAATTTCGAGCAATTCAGTGTAGCATAAGTACGCACTTTAAAAGTCAAAACAGTTCTATTTCAAGCAATTCAGTTTAGCATAAGAACACAGTTTAATTCTATTTGACCCATAGATAGGACCCTATCAAGTGCTATCACTCCGGGCCAGAGTGAAACCTGGCAGCAATGGAAATGAAGGGGTACTCTGCATTCCCCAAAGTTCTAGCATTACTGTTGCCTCGCCATTAGATTGTTTAGTGTCCTATCCAGGACACTCATTGGGAGTGGGGCTTATCCCTTCAGCAGAGATGCAGTCGGTGTATTTTACAGCCCCAACCGACTGGGCAAGGCTCCTGTAGGTAATAAAAAAAATACTTTGTGTGTTCAAAACACCAGTACTCTTTATAACCCTTATTGCCATATAGAAAGTACTACTCATAAGTATTTGAACAAACAGAAGATCTGTTGCATTTCTTTTGCCATTTAGGATTTTATGCAGTGGGAATCCAAATTTTTTTGTGCTGGTTCAAAAACTTATAACCAATACTTTCTTGCTAATATATGTCTATCTATCCGAAAATCTTGTCCAAGAAGATTGATAAGATACAGATTACTCTTTAGAAAAGTTGCCAAACCTGAAAGTTAATTTGGAATTGTTCTGTTTGAAATCCTAAAGGGTCCCTCTAAACTTTTACTCAAAATGACAAAGAAATGTAATATTTTTTAAACTCCAGTTCAAAATCAGAAGAGACTGAAAGAAGCCCATCTAAATCAAATCAACAATGTTTTTTAATGTGTCCTGTCATAAAAATGTACATTATTAGAATTTATTAATTTATTCACTGCTATTCATCAAGTTGTTGGCTATTCGTCTTCTGTAATTCATCAACATGAATTGTTTATAGCTATGAATTCTTGATGAATTAGCCAGATCACCCAGGTTTGTAGCCTTATGTCAGACTTAGAGTTTACAAATTACCTAAAGCTGATTGTGTTTTTAACGAAAATTAATAGTACCTTGGCATAAAAAAATATGAATCCAATCTACAATGAAAATAAAGAGAACCTTTCCAAATTACCATCTACACTCATGTATGGATTGAAATTAGGAGGCAAAAGCTTGGAATCAATATTGATGGCTTTCTCCAGCCCTGGCAGAAATGTATGAATGGGTACCTACAATAGCTTGGTGGTTAGCAAACTGGTCTTGCACAACGATATTCTAAGGTAAAGAGTTCAGTTTTCATTGACTGGTACTCTAAAACATACATGAAGTGCTTTACAAAAGTTTACTAAGTTTTGATAAATATACTCAGCATATATACTCGTGTATCAATCAAATTTTAATGGCCTCATTTTCAGGCAAAAAAAACAAAACTGCATGGACCTATACACGTGCACTAATTTTGTTAGGTTGAAATGGAGACATAGAAAGGCCCTGGACTACAAATATTAATACCACACACACACACACACACACACACAAGGGTCGTTCAAAAAGTCCAAAGCTTCAACCAAAAAGAAAAGCGATAGCTGACCATTTTTCTTGCGGCAACGCACAACCTCTTCAAATAAAACTAGAAAAACTAATTTGGATTTCTGTTTAAATTTCTGTGCGGGTGAGACCTATACATCAGTGAGAGGTGTGCAACAAATCTCAACTTTGGATGGGTCAAAGAACTTTTTAAACGACCCTTGTGTGTGTGTATATATATATATATATATATATATATATATGTTGAAATTCGGGTAGTCATCTTGTCAATTTCCAGTTGTGGGATTCTAAAATAAAAAAGGGTACGTCTTTTCAGTACAAAGGCTGCAATAGGTTTTGATACTCGGTTGTAACTTACCCCTTCTCATTTATGCTCTTGTCATCTATAATAGGATGATCTCTTGTTACCAACCATATTTACCAACCCCTCCACTCGGGCAGGATATGATACAAGGTCAATTTTTTAGCAGAGTTTAACAGGTTTGATTTCAGAGTTTTCCTTCTCCTAGACTAGTTGCCTCACCAAGGCTGAAGAACCTAGTCTGTCCTACTATTTACCCATAGCTGGAGGGAGAATAATTGGATTCATACCTTTCCCAAGGGTATTAGTGCTATGTGAAATGCAATTAGCTTGGTCCAGGATTTGAACTTGTGTCGCTGTGTCCATTTCCTACGATGATAACCATTACACCACAGGCACCTCTTGTTACCAACGGGCAAGCCTATAAATACTTGCTAGTAATTTGTAGACAGCTTGTAAGGTTTTATATGACCCTTCCCCAAAAAACCCATTAATATATATACATAAGGGTCATTAAAAAGTTATATATACTCATAATACTCAGCAATATGACTAGATTTGAAACTTTGTTATATGAGTGAGTCAAAAATTTTGCAATATTTTCATAAATGGAGGCACAATTCAGCAGTTCCAGGTACTTTTCCTGAGATTATGAAAATGACATTGGACTGTGAGATGCTGAACTCACCTGATGCTCTCTGAATCCTACTCACCAGATTTTCCTCTATGGCTTGGAGTGTAGCATAGGACCAAAATATGTTATGTCTAAAAGAAATGAGTTCACAAAAAAGAAATACTGAAAACTTGATTCTTAAGGAAGAAAATAGTAGTCGCTTTTATTCTTGGGGATTACAGTGGACTGTAGTAAAAAAAAGTTTGTTCAATAGCATTTGTAGAGAAGAGGAAAATCTCATATTTTGTTTTGGCGCGCTATTTAATTCAACATCGAATTTCACCCAATCAGGATGACATATCCTATTCAGCCCGGACCTTCATTTCCGGCTAGCGAAACGGGTGAGCGGCCAAACACACTCTCTTCGGCTGGAGGCGGCGACCAGAACGGACGTGTCTCTGGTCGTCCCTGCTTAGCGATGCCTTATAGCTAAACAAGCCACCCGGTGTGGACATATCACCGTGGCTTGAATCCTAGCAGCAGCAACATGGACATTCAACGAGGGAACCTTCTAATTTATGGATTCTTTGCGTCTAATATTTTAGACCAAGGAATCCCAGTTGAATATGAATTAGATACGTTCAACATGCCTTCCACTAGCACCACAGAAATTTACTATGTCGATTCGAGCGCCACTCCGCTCTCGACAAGTTCCCTTTTCACCTCTGGTCCACTGTAATGGAGACAACGCACGCCTCTCCCCGAAACACCAGACACACGAAGCTACACGGTGGCCTTGAATACTTCCCTCACACGTCCAAACGACACGCTGCCATTTCCAACATCCCGCTAAGCTATCGCGTCTCCAAAACCAACAAGCCTAAATACCACGAGTTTTGCAGCGCCAAGAACAAACCTCCTCAAAGCTGCAAATAAAGAACTTTCGTTATTGTGTGTTGTTATAAAGCAAAGTCTTGTAATTCATTTCTTGTGCCCATAAAATCTATAGTGTTAGGGAAAATAACTAATTCCCACAAAACCGCTATACATTCTTCCTCGCCTTCTCTTTTTTTGTCGCTATCAAACATCTGGTTTACCCTCCTCTTCTTGGTGATGACGGCAGCGTTGTTATCGTTGGCCTGTTGATACTTTCATATCAATCGAATTGCTGACAGGCTGGGTATGATATGGGTCGGGGCGTCGTGGACCTCTGTTGAACCTGTTTGGAAACTGTCTTGAACTGCCAAAATCTCGCTACTTGGTTTCCTTATATAGTGATTTGATGGATCAATTTGAAGGTTCCCGAAGGTTCAATGATCACCAGTGAGAACAGTAGTGCAACACATGAAAGTTCACGCATGATTATTTTAAAATCACGCCTGAACTCTACAGGTCACTCTGCCTGCACGAGCAAGGTTCGTGACATTTTTGATTGTCAGACCCATGTACCCAATGACTGATGACAGCTTATGTGCTCGCATGTTCTCCAACCTTGAGACCACCGCAATTCAATGAGAAAATCTTTGAATCCAGTTTTAGGTCTATTTGATCTTACCTGATCTTTGATATACTTGCAACTTGAGCAAAATATTTTTAACTCTCTGGTTACTGTACTGTGATCAACTTCACCTTCACCTGACAAATGTTTTTGGTTGCTTTTTTCCTAGTGTTCAGGCCAAGTTTGAAGTTCCTGAGTTAGACTACATTGCACAATCAACTGTACATCTTTCAACTTACAATTGTAGCGAAGAATGCATAATGTGCCCGTGGTGTAATGGTGATAACAGGAGAAATAGAAACAATGTTACTGGAAGTTTCTGATTGGATGAACAGAATATGTGGTCCAGTGAGATTGCACCAAGAATATGAATTGATGAACAAGTCAGTCAGATGAAATACTTGGAAGAAAGCTGACGTATTTCTGTCTGGCTCATCAAGCCAAGAGACTCGCTCCATAAGATTTCATAATCTTATGAAAGACTACATGAGAGCTATGCCCTTTGAAATCTACACATTATCATATTGGTGATAACAGGAGAAATAGAAACAAATACCATGAAGGTGCTATATCATAAACTTTTTGCCGGCCCTTAATAACTTGTGATTTGTTTGGAACATTGTGGGTATCGCAAGAATATTAATAAGAGTTAAGTGTTAAAAACTATTTATGTGGAGGTATCTGTGGTGTAATGGTTATTGTCGTAGGAAATGGACACGGTGACATGAGTTCAAATCCTGGATGAGACGGATAGCATTTCACATAGTACTAATACTCTTAGGAAAGGTATGAATCCAATTGTTCTCCCTCCAGCTATGGGTAAATAGTAAGGCAGACTGGGTTCTTTAGCCTTGGTGAGGCAACTAGTCTAGGAGAAGGAAAACTCTGAATTCAAACCCGTTAAAACCCCGCTTAAAAAAAATTGACCTTGTGTCATATCCTGCCCGAGCGGAGGGGTTGGTAAATATGATAACATGTATGCACATCAACTACCACAATACTACCAACCACAACAAGTACCTGCCATAGCTTAAAACTGCTTCAGTCAAGTGATATACACACTGCAAACTAGCATATACTAAAATATTGCAAAACTTTTGACTTGCCCTATTGATTTCAATAGAATTTTGATCTTATATTGTGTTCCTGATTTTAGCTCACAAAGCCATGTGATTAGAAGTAAACAGCCAGTTTGTTAAATTGGCAACTACTGTGAATACGATTATCAGGAAGAAAAGGATTGTCAGTAGTCAGCAATTTTACTATAGAAATATATTGAAAATCAGGAAATATAGAGATTGTTAATGGTCAACAATTATTTTACTATAGAAATGCATTGGAAATGAAGAAGAAAGGAATTGTCAGTGGTCAGCAATTATTTTATTATAGAAATGTATTTAAAATGAAAAAAGAAGTGATTATCAGTGGTCAGCAATTATTTCACTATAGAAATGCATTAAAAATCAGGAAGAAAGGGATTATCAGTGGTCGGCAATTATTTTACAATAGAAATGCATTTAAAATGAAAAAAAGAAGTGACTTTCAATAGTCAGCAATTATTTCACGATAGAAATGCATTGCAAATCAGGAAGAAAGAGATTATCAATGGTCGGCAATTATTTTTCTATAGAAATGCATTGCGAATCAGAAAGAAAGGGATTATCAGTGGTCGGCAATTATTTCACTATAGAAATACATCTAAAATAAAAAAAAAAAAAGTGATTTTCAGTGGTCAGCAATTATTTTACTGTAGAAATGCATTAAAAATCAGGAAGAAAGGCATTTTCAATGCTCAGCAATTATTTTACTAAAGAAATGCATTAAAAAATCCAGTTTAATATTTAAATCAGAAGCATAAACTTTTTTTTGTGTGAGAGTGTGTGTGACATGCTGGAGTGTTTCTTCCTAGTGATTAGAAGTAAATTGCTGGTTTGTTAAATTGGCAACTACCATGTATACGATTAAAACAGATTGATTGTGTCTGTAATTAAATGCCGCCAATACAGCACTGAGTAGAGGTAATAGAGAAATAAAAAGAGTAAAACATTTCATTAAAATGGACCAATGGTTACTAATATGGAGCCATTTTAGGTAATTTTTTATTAAGAATTTTAATTTTACATCACACAAGGGTTTGCAAATTTAACGAAAAATGTTTTTTATTCAGATCTGTATCCCAATCAATGTTCACACCTTCATTAGTACATTGCTAATGATTTTGCTAAAGAAATGCATTGAAAATCAGGAAGAAAAGGATTGCCTGTGGTCAGCAATTATTTTACTATAGAAATGCATTTGAAAATCAGGAAGAAAGGGATTGTTAGTGGTCAGCAATTATTTTACTATAGCAATGTATTTGAAAATGAGAAATAAAGGGATTGTCAGTGGTCAGCAATTATTTTACTATAGAAATGCATTGAAAATGAGAAATAAAGGAATTGTTAGTAGTCAGCAATTATTTTATTATAGCAATGCATTTGAAATGAAGAAAGGGATTGTCAGTGGTCAGCAATTATTTTACTATAGAAATGCATTTGAAAATCAGGAAGAAAGGGGTTGTTAGTGGTCAGCAATTATTTTACTATAGCAATGCATTTGCAATGAAGAAAGAGATTGTCAGTGGTCAGTAATTATTTTACTATAGAAATGCTTTGAAAATCAGGAAGAAAGGGATTGTTAGTGGTCAGCAATTATTTTACTATAGAAATGCATTTGAAAATCAGGAAGAAAGGGGTTGTTAGTGGTCAGCAATTATTTTACTATAGAAATGCATTTGAAATGAAGAAAGGGATTGTCAGTGGTCAGTAATTATTTTACTATAGAAATGCTTTGAAAATCAGGAAGAAAGGGATTGTTAGTGGTCAGCAATTATTTTACTATAGAAATGCATTTGAAAATCAGGAAGAAAGGGGTTGTTAGTGGTCAGCAATTATTTTACTATAGCAATGCATTTGAAATGAAGAAAGAGATTGTCAGTGGTCAGCAATTATTTTTCTATAGAAATGCATTGAAAATGAGAAATAAAGGGATTGTTAGTGGTCAGCAATTATTTTACTATAGAAATGCATTGAAAATGAGAAATAAAGGGATTGTTAGTAGTCAGCAATTATTTTATTATAGCAATGCATTTGAAATGAAGAAAGGGATTGTCAGTGGTCAGCAATTATTTTACTATAGAAATGCTTTGAAAATCAGGAAGAAAAGGATTGTTAGTGGTCAGCAATTATTTTACTATAGCAATGCATTTGAAATGAAGAAAGGGATTGTCAGTGGTCAGTAATTATTTTACTATAGAAATGCTTTGAAAATCAGGAAGAAAGGGATTGTTAGTGGTCAGCAATTATTTTACTATAGAAATGCATTTGAAAATCAGGAAGAAAGGGGTTGTTAGTGGTCAGCAATTATTTTACTATAGCAATGCATTTGAAATGAAGAAAGGGATTGTCAGTGGTCAGTAATTATTTTACTATAGAAATGCTTTGAAAATCAGGAAGAAAGGGATTGTTAGTGGTCAGCAATTATTTTACTATAGAAATGCATTTGAAAATCAGGAAGAAAGGGGTTGTTAGTGGTCAGCAATTATTTTACTATAGCAATGCATTTGAAATGAAGAAAGGGATTATCAGTGGTCAGCAATTATTTTACTAGAGAAATGCTTTGAAAATCAGGAAGAAAGGGATTGTTAGTGGTCAGCAATTATTTTACTATAGCAATGCATTTGAAATGAAGAAAGGGATTATCAGTGGTCAGCAATTATTTTACTAGAGAAATGCTTTGAAAATCAGGAAGAAAGGGATTGTTAGTGGTCAGCAATTATTTTACTATAGCAATGCATTTGAAATGAAGAAAGGGATTATCAGTGGTCAGCAATTATTTTACTAGAGAAATGCTTTGAAAATCAGGAAGAAAGGGATTGTTAGTGGTCAGCAATTATTTTACTATAGAAATGCATTGAAAATGAGAAATAAAGGGATTGTTAGTAGTCAGCAATTATTTTATTATAGCAATGCATTTGAAATGAAGAAAGGGATTGTCAGTGGTCAGCAATTATTTTACTATAGAAATGCTTTGAAAATCAGGAAGAAAGGGATTGTTAGTGGTCAGCAATTATTTTACTATAGCAATGCATTTGAAATGAAGAAAGGGATTGTCAGTGGTCAGTAATTATTTTACTATAGAAATGCTTTGAAAATCAGGAAGAAAGGGATTGTTAGTGGTCAGCAATTATTTTACTATAGAAATGCATTTGAAAATCAGGAAGAAAGGGGTTGTTAGTGGTCAGCAATTATTTTACTATAGCAATGCATTTGAAATGAAGAAAGGGATTGTCAGTGGTCAGTAATTATTTTACTATAGAAATGCTTTGAAAATCAGGAAGAAAGGGATTGTTAGTGGTCAGCAATTATTTTACTATAGAAATGCATTTGAAAATCAGGAAGAAAGGGGTTGTTAGTGGTCAGCAATTATTTTACTATAGCAATGCATTTGAAATGAAGAAAGGGATTATCAGTGGTCAGCAATTATTTTACTAGAGAAATGCTTTGAAAATCAGGAAGAAAGGGATTGTTAGTGGTCAGCAATTATTTTACTATAGCAATGCATTTGAAATGAAGAAAGGGATTATCAGTGGTCAGCAATTATTTTACTAGAGAAATGCTTTGAAAATCAGGAAGAAAGGGATTGTTAGTGGTCAGCAATTATTTTACTATAGCAATGCATTTGAAATGAAGAAAGGGATTATCAGTGGTCAGCAATTATTTTACTAGAGAAATGCTTTGAAAATCAGGAAGAAAGGGATTGTTAGTGGTCAGCAATTATTTTACTATAGAAATGCATTGAAAATGAGAAATAAAGGGATTGTTAGTAGTCAGCAATTATTTTATTATAGCAATGCATTTGAAATGAAGAAAGGGATTGTCAGTGGTCAGCAATTATTTTACTATAGAAATGCTTTGAAAATCAGGAAGAAAGGGATTGTTAGTGGTCAGCAATTATTTTACTATAGAAATGCTTTGAAAATCAGGAAGAAAGGGATTGTTAGTTGTCAGCAATTATTTTACTATAGCAATGCATTTGAAATGAAGAAAGGGATTATCAGTGGTCAGCAATTATTTTACTAGAGAAATGCTTTGAAAATCAGGAAGAAAGGGATTGTTAGTGGTCAGCAATTATTTTACTATAGCAATGCATTTGAAATGAAGAAAGGGATTATCAGTGGTCAGCAATTATTTTACTATAGAAATGCTTTGAAAATCAGGAAGAAAGGGATTGTTAGTGGTCAGCAATTATTTTACTATAGAAATGCATTTGAAAATCAGGAAGAAAGGGGTTGTTAGTGGTCAGCAATTATTTTACTATAGCAATGCATTTGAAATGAAGAAAGAGATTGTCAGTGGTCAGCAATTATTTTTCTATAGAAATGCATTGAAAATGAGAAATAATGGGATTGTTAGTGGTCAGCAATTATTTTACTATAGAAATGCATTGAAAATGAGAAATAAAGGGATTGTTAGTAGTCAGCAATTATTTTATTATAGCAATGCATTTGAAATGAAGAAAGGGATTGTTAGTGGTCAGCAATTATTTTACTATAGAAATGCTTTGAAAATCAGGATGAAAGGGATTGTTAGTGGTCAGCAATTATTTTACTATAGCAATGCTTTTGAAATGAAGAAAGGGATTGTCAGTGGTCAGTAATTATTTTACTATAGAAATGCTTTGAAAATCAGGAAGAAAGGGATTGTTAGTGGTCAGCAATTATTTTACTATAGAAATGCATTTGAAAATCAGGAAGAAAGGGATTGTTAGTGGTCAGCAATTATTTTACTATAGCAATGCATTTGAAATGAAGAAAGGGATTGTCAGTGGTCAGTAATTATTTTACTATAGAAATGCTTTGAAAATCAGGAAGAAAGGGATTGTTAGTGGTCAGCAATTATTTTACTATAGAAATGCATTTGAAAATCAGGAAGAAAGGGGTTGTTAGTGGTCAGCAATTATTTTACTATAGCAATGCATTTGAAATGAAGAAAGGGATTATCAGTGGTCAGCAATTATTTTACTATAGAAATGCTTTGAAAATCAGGAAGAAAGGGATTGTTAGTGGTCAGCAATTATTTTACTATAGCAATGCATTTGAAATGAAGAAAGGGATTATCAGTGGTCAGCAATTATTTTACTATAGAAATGCTTTGAAAACAGGAAGAAAGGGATTGTTAGTGGTCAGCAATTATTTTACTATAGCAATGCATTTGAAATGAAGAAAGGGATTATCAGTGGTCAGCAATTATTTTACTATAGAAATGCATTTGAAAATCAGGAAGAAAGGGATTGTCAGTGGTCAGCAATTATTTTACTATAGAAATGCATTGAAAATGAGAAATAAAGGGATTATCAGTGGTCAGCAATTATTTTACTATAGAAATGCATTTGAAAATCAGGAAGAAAGGGATTGTTAGTGGTCAGCAATTATTTTACTATAGCAATGCATTTGAAATGAAGAAAGGGATTATCAGTGGTCAGCAATTATTTTACTAGAGAAATGCTTTGAAAATCCGGAAGAAAGGGATTGTTAGTGGTCAGCAATTATTTTACTATAGAAATGCATTTGAAAATCAGGAAGAAAGGGATTGTTAGTGGTCAGCAATTATTTTACTATAGCAATGCATTTGAAATGAAGAAAGGGATTGTCAGTGGTCAGCAATTATTTTTCTATAGAAATGCATTGAAAATGAGAAATAAAGGGATTGTTAGTGGTCAGCAATTATTTTACTATAGCAATGCATTTGAAATGAAGAAAGGGATTATCAGTGGTCAGCAATTATTTTACTATAGAAATGCATTTGAAAATCAGGAAGAAAGGGATTGTTAGTGGTCAGCAATTATTTTACTATAGCAATGCATTTGAAATGAAGAAAGGGATTGTCAGTGGTCAGCAATTATTTTTCTATAGAAATGCATTGAAAATGAGAAATAAAGGGATTGTTAGTGGTCAGCAATTATTTTACTATAGCAATGCATTTGAAATGAAGAAAGGGATTATCAGTGGTCAGCAATTATTTTACTATAGAAATGCATTTGAAAATCAGGAAGAAAGGGATTATCAGGAGTCAGCAATTGATTTACTAAAGAAAGGCATAAAAAATCATGTTTAAAATTTAATGTAGAAGCATGAACTTTTTTTTTTTTTTGTGACACAGTGGAGTGTCTTTTTCCTTGGATGAATAACTGGTCACATCTGTGACAGGAGCACAGGCAACAATCAACCAGTTCTCCAAACAGTCTCTCTTGATTAAAAAAAAAAGAAAATGACCACTAAAAGATTTCTACAACTCTTTGTTAGGCAACTTTGTGCTATCAAAATGACTTGATAATAATATGTCTAATTTAATTTTTTTTTTTTATTTCCTCAGTCTGAATGTCAGTGGCAAACCAAGTGGACCTGCCGTGAACCCCGCCTCAGCTCCAGGTGAAAACTCTAAAGCATGCACTGTGTCAAGTGACGTCTTGTCGCATGATGAGCACGCCACTACGTTTGGGCGGCTGGAGGCTGAGCTTAATAAGAAGGAAGTTGACAGTATGTACACTAACTGCACATTTTAACACCATTCTTTATCACTGCCATCAATGCAGCCACAAACTAGTTACTATCGGTCTTGTTGGTTGATACTTGCATTGTTTCATACAGCCAGAAAGTCTTTTGAAGAATTATTTGATAGCATTTAAATGAAAAGTAACAAGATCAAAATTAGTCTGGAATAACATGACGGATCAAGGGTAAGTGGAGCAATCTAGGGAAAGGAGTAATGCCCTCTCCTACACCTCTATGTAGTAGCTATCAAAAAGGGAGCCTTCAGGTCACACTCAATGACGGTCAGCCAACTTATATCATCAATATTAATATATATATATATATATATATATATATATATAGAGAGAGAGAGAGAGAGTGAAAGACATATATAAATATGGCAAACTATATTATCCATATTGATATATATATATGTGTGTGTGTGTGTGTGTGTATGTATGTATATATATATATATATATATATATATATATGTATAAAAGGAAAGAGATTGTGAGAAATAAAAAAGCAGACATATAAATATTGGAAAATATATTATCAATAACGTAACATTGTTGATCAATCAAGATGTACTGACTGCACAGATTCTCTTTACTCTCTCGTGCCATCCATCTCAATCAGTCATTGTACTTGATAAGTTTTTTAGACAGCACCTAGAATATAATTTTTTGCTGGTCGGGCAACCCTAGTATGTCCTTGTGTAGTAGTCCATAGTGGAACATTGTTTATGAATTTGTCCTTAGTTCTCCAATGGCCCAGCACATCTTGCTTGTCTTACGTGAACGGTTTGTGAGATGGGAGGTAAACTGCTGTTTTGTAGTGTCAGCTTTTAATATTGGAGTTAGACCTTCCTCTAGATGTGTAAGATATGCAAGTGATAAGCTTTAAACTGACATGCTGACCCATGATGTATCGGTGGGGGAGTATGGTCTTAACCTGGCACCTTATCATTATCATCCAATAGTCTTAGCCAAGACAGACGCCAACGGATTTTCATGTGGTAGCCAAGTTGTGATGACTTTTGCAAAAACAATGCACAGTTACAGTCTTTCGTGGAAGCGGCCATTTATAAATTGAGCCATGTGCATGCACGGGCTCGAGTCGTTGTTAAAACTCATGCATATTTATAATGTTACAAGTTGAGAATATTAGCGGAAGCAACCCCTGTAATATCACACACGGTAGCTTCACAATTCCTAAGAGATCAACCCGAACATATAGAAAATAAGGAGACAAATCCATGAAGTAATGTGTCAACACCCCTGGCCAGCCGACCCCTGTCTATCTCAGCTATCTTAAACCACTAATGCCCATTAGATCAGATTGTCTAGTGGTTTCTCTTACCACTGACCAGGGGCATTACACATTTCTTTACAGATATGCAAAACACAACCAAGAGGGTGGAGGAAAAGAACAAACAAACAACACGGGCTTGGGTTAGCTCCAAGCGCAAGAAGGGGGAAGTCTGTGACACTTTTGTACCAAACGAAATTCTCACAAGCCACTAGCAATGCTGACATCTTCTCGCATTGGTTAACCCGGCTTCTGTAGGTCAACAGGTCTTAGCAGTTGTCTTTGTGACTTCTGTTGACTCTCTTCTCTGGCCTGCTTCCATCTTCTCACTGCTTCCTTCTGCCGACTGTGTCCTTCTCTGGACAGCTATCTCAAGCCGACTGTTCTCTTCTGCCTTCCTTTGTCAACTCATTCTCTCTGTCTTCTCTGGGACCTTCCTTCCCTCCTCTCGCGAAAGATCTCGCCCTCAGGCCCTTTGTGTGGGTTTCACACCAAAACAGTCAAAGAGATTCTCTGATCAGCGCCAACACAAACGGAAATGAAAGCTACCTATTGTGTCACAGTAACAAAATGATGCGATTCACATTATGATTTAGCAATTTTATTTGCTAACCTGTAGAACAGAGACCTACAGGTTAATAATGAAAATAAACGATGAAATATTAATTGGTAAGAAATGGAATGGTGAATGTATGATTTGTACAAAAGGGTTTTAGATTTTTTGTTTTATACCAGCAAACAAAGTGAAGAAAGACAGAGGAACATAGATAGTTTTTAACCATATTTACCAACCCCTCCGCTCGGGCAGGATATGACACAAGGTCAGTTCTTTTTAAGCGGGTTTTTAACAGGTTTGAATTCAGTCTTCCTTCTCCTAGACTAGTTGCCTCACCAAGGCTGAAGAACACAGTCTGCCCTTCTATTTATTCATAGCTGGAGGGAGAATAAATGGATTCATACCTTTCCCTACGGTATTAGTGCTATGTGAAATACAATCAGTCTCGTCCAGGATTTGAACTTGTGTCACCGTGTCCATTTCCTATGACAATAACCATTACACCATGGGCACCTCCACATAAATAGTTTTTAACACTTAACTCTTATTAATATTCTTGCGATACCCACAATGTTCCAAACAAATTGCAAGTTATTAAGGGCCGGCAAAAAGTTTATGACGTAGCACCTTCATGGTATTTGTTTCTATTTCTCCTGTTATCACCAATATGATAACGTGTAGATTTTAAAGGTCATAGCTCTCGTGTAGAGTTTCGTAAGATTATGAAATCTTATGGAGCGAGTCTCTTGGCTTGGTGAGCCAGACAGAAATACGTCAGCTTTCTTCCAAGTATTTCATCTGACTGACTTGTTCATCAATTCATATTCTTGGTGCAATCTCGCTGGAACACGTATTCTGTTTGTCCAATCAGAAACTTCCAGTAACATCAGCCAATCCTTTGTGTGACAAGTAAAGGGGGTTCTGCACAACAGCTTCAAATCATGCAACATCTGTAAAGTGAGACTCTAATAATGTTGTAGCTTTGGGGAATGCGGAGTACCCATTCATTGCCGTTGCTCCCAAGTCCATTCTGACCCAGAGTGTTAGGCCCTGATAGAGTCCCATCTAGGAGTCAAATAGAACTAAACAGCGTACTTATGCTGAACTGAATTGTTTATATGTATAAAAATGGATTAAATAACTTACAATGGTTGATATGCCATAAAACCATACCAAACTACAATTCATCAGGCTCCATAATGTCTCTCTCTTTAACTGGAGATTAAAAACAAGAGCAAGTAACTCTAATATTGTTATGGATGTAATAGCTCTTTATCAGATTAAAATACTCTTCTTTTTAGTAACAATTAAGCCTCATTCTAATTTGACTTTTACACTGCTAGGGTCAAAAGTCATCAGTGCTAAATTTTCTGTTCAATCCAGTTTTGTTGGTTAAAACAAAAATTATCTTAGATGTGTCTACATAAGAATATATATATATATATTTTTTTAGTATGGATATGTAAATACTATTAATGCTGTCAAATTTTCTGAAAAAGAAATTTTCTTTCATATGATATTGACTAAGTATAGATAATGCCATTATGAACTTTTTAATGGAAGATTTTAATCTTAAACCTTTATTTATATCTCTGAGATTCTACGAAACTTTGTTTTTAAATCTGGGACCCGATAAGATTGTTTCCAGTTGGGCTCCACAGCAATAAGGTCTACCCTGGTGATAAAAGGGAAAGAAAAAATTTTCTTTGAGCAACTCACATATTTTACTAGAAATTTCTTTGTTCCAGTTCTACTTACTTGAGATATTCAGTGTCTCAAAATAGATGCAATCTATTCATATTGCATCAAGTCATCTTTCGTCTGAGTCTTAAAAAAGCAATCATATCATTTCAGAAAGGTCAAACCACATGACAAGGGTGGAAATTGATTAACTTTATCAAAAAAAAAGGACCAAGTTCTTGGGAATGTCTTCGGAGGAACTTTTTCAGACTCCTTCCGACAAAATCTCTCACCGCATTCACATTATCCAGGCATCTTGTAATCAACTTCCTGCCAAATCTAGGATTTTCTGACTTTTTGTTGAGGTTGTTTACTGACCCTGTGACTTGAAATTTGTATACCCAATGATAAATTGGCTTTTCTGGAGATAATTGTTGTTAAACTTCCTGCAAAATTTTCCTTGCACAGTTTTGAATGATTTTGTCTCCAAATAAGTAGATGCAAAATATTTTTCCTCTCTTGTCTAAGGCATTGCGATTGAGGATTAAAAGTTGTTATAGTATACTATTTTCAAATCTGAAACAAACAAAAAATACATTATTATTAGTAGAGTTATTAGCAGTCACATGGGTCCCATGTATATTGAGACACTCTCTCTCTCTATATATATATATATACACTGAGTGGGCAGATATAATAGAGCAGTCCCATGGGTCCCATGTATATTGAGACACTCTCTCTCTCTCTCTCTATATATATATATATATATATACTGAGTGGGCAGAAATAATAGGGCAGTCCCATGGGTCCGATGTATATGGAGACACTCTATATAAACATATACAGAGTGGGCAGAAATAATTGGGCAGTCATATGGGTCCCATGTATATTGAGACACCAGTACTTAGATCTTAGTTGATTACTATCAGCAAAATATTATGCCGATTGTCTGATTAAATTTTTGGTCACATGGTGGGGATCAAACTCACTATTTAGAACCGATGAATCTGCCCAGAGCTGATGAATGTAACTTTTTACTAGTTGGCCAACACTGGCTTGTCTATGGGTAGAACATCATTTATGAGCTTTTCTTTACTTCATCAGCAGTGCTCAGCATGTTTTGTTTGCCTTACTTGGATGGTTTTTGAGATAAGGAGGTAAGTGGCTGTACAGCTGCTATTTTGTATGGTGCTATTTTTAGAATTTGTCAAAACAGCATACAGCATCCTTATCTAGTTTTTATCTAGCTTTAACTCTAGGTGTCTCATTTGAATTGAAGTAGCGCAACCTACAATAGTACTGACTCAGCTACTGCTTGGAGGAATTCCTATTTCATGCTATGAGAGATCAGATTTCCATTAAATTGTTTACCTGTCAATAGCAGTCCATGCTTTACCAATTCATATGTTTACATCACTTACCTTGGTAGCAATATCTCATCAACTGTATGGGAACTGGTCTACTATTCTTAGTGGCTTGCTGTTTCATGAGGAGATGAAATCATCTTGATTAAAATACATGAATTCTGTTTTATCTTAATTCATGTAGAAACCAAACCCCCTTGCTGCCTGCTGAAGACTATGCAGTAGGCATTCAGTTTGAGCTGGTGTACTTGTGAGAAGTCTTAGATCATCAGCATAGTCTGCGTCAGTAATAGTTTCTGTGGGAAATCATCTACTTCTTGCCTTTTTAACTCCAATTTTTTCTTTGAGATTATCGCAGTATTCTCAAAATAAAAGATCTTTTTTTTTTTTTTTTTGCATTGAGTCATGGTTTAAGATAAAAATCTTCCCTTATTAGTCTTTCTTTTTTTTTTTTTTTTCAAATGCCATCTCTCATTCAGCATTTCTGTAACCTCCTCATTAATTCTAAGGCAGATGTTAATTTTTTTTTTTTTTTTTTTTTTTTCCATATTTCCTTTTGGCATGTACAACTTGATTTAACCCTTCCCTGAACCAAATATGCTTAAATCTTGTTGGATCAAAATTCAACCAATCAGGTTGGTCTATTTCACAGTTCAACCAATGATTTTTCACAAAAGATTTTGGTTCAGGGAAACTCTAAACTCTCTGTAACTCCCTTCCTTGTATGTTGCCTCAGAATTCATGAGGAAACAGAAATGCTTTTGACTTATATAAATACCATCTATTTCATATGTTAAAATAAGTATTTTATCCATGTCTTCATACATATTGCTCCATGAATGGTTATTTTTTTTTACCTGACCTCAAATTTGAAATATGAACTTTTTTAAAATGGTAATTATAAAGTACTTCTTATTCATAACCTAGTAAAAACAGCACATCATTGCTAGATTTTTATTAGAGCATTACTCTTAAAATGCTCTTAGAGTATAAAGAAATTTCTTGGAGGTGGCTGTGGTGTAATGGTTATCGTCGCAGGATAAGGACATGGTGACACGGGTTCAAATCCTGGACCTGACTGATTGTATTTCACATTGCACTAATACCCTTGGGAAAGGTATGAATCCATTTATTCTCCCTCCAGCTATGGATAGATAGTAGGACAGACTGGGTTCTTCAGCCTTGGTTAGGCGACTAGTCTAGGAGAAGGAAAACTCTGAATTCAAACCTGTTAAACTCCGCTTAAAAATTGACCTTGTGTCATATCCTGCCCGAGTGGAGGGGTTGGTAAATATGATATGATAAAGAAATTTCCTGTCCAATTTGGTACCAATTGAAAATATTTTTATGAGGTTCAAATACATTATCATTGGAAAGTTACAAACCTAAAAACAGAATTTGAGGCTTATTTTCCAATCTGTCTTCAGTATGGATTATGATAAAGAGATTACAAAAACACTGATACATAAAAAATTAATGTGAATATTTTTTAAAACTTTTATTTATGAATTAATGATAATTTTTTAAAACTTGTTTTTATTTTATTGTATTTCTCTTTTCTTCGTTGTCAATAGTTTGAATACTCGAAATAATAAAATTATCAAGCTTTATCTCAAATATTTAGACATATAACTATCACTGAACTGAGTTCAAATTCCTGGTATGAGATTTCTGTTCTTTTGGCCATCACTCAATAGGAACTAACTCCTTATATGGGCAATGTAGAACTACTCCATACTCCCCAGAGGTCCTGAACTAGGGGTCTTATCATTGGTTGCAGTTTAGTGTCATACCCAGGTACTCATTAGGTCTCCTTCCAATGACCCGTAGTCTACAAGACACTTGTGGTACAATGGTTATCAACCTAGAAAATGCACACAGTGACCTGAGTTCAATTCCTGAAAGAGGCTGTTTGTATTTCACATAGTGCTAATACCCTTACGAAAGATATAAATCCAACTATTCTCTTACAGCTATGAATAAATAGTAGGGTAGACTGGGCTCATTAACCTTGGTATGGCAACCAGTCTAGGGGAAGGAAAACTCTGATTTCAAATCTGTTAAAAATTGACCTTGTATATATAATGTTACACATAGATAAGGGGAAAAAAAAGTTCATGAAAAATGAAGCCAGGTAAAAAAAAATTGCTGTAATCGATAATTCATTTCATGATAAAGTACTTTGTCCAGAATGTATCACCGTGGAATTGTCTAAAATAATGTATAAAAAATTATGTAGACATGTAATACTTATATTCATCATGTAGGCAAAATGATGTTTCAGTTTTTTTTTGTTTTTTTTTTATCAAACAGTTACATTTAAAAACCATATCTTCAACTTGCTACAACTCACCTACTCACAATATTTTTTTAGTCTTTCCCTCCCCCAACCACTATGAAGATGATGACTTATGGCTAATTGCCACAGTATAATTTTGGGGACTGGAATGTAACTGTTGAGAAAAAAAAAAGGAGATGACTGAAGCTTATTTTTATTCAAATAAAGAATGTAAGTATTATATTTCTATATAAGTTTTTTTGTGTATTATCATATATTTCCTTGGTGGGATATTCTGGACAAGTATCCATATTCATTTTATATTTGTTTTAGATTATTTTATTACATTTCATTTTGATGTATTGATGGCAGTGTATAGAATATGCATTATGAAACCTTATGTTTTGTTATTACGTCTCATCTCGGAGCCAGAGTGGATAGATTTGTTATGTTACTAAACTCTCTTTCTTATATATATAAATTCTTTTTAAAAAAATCATTTGACTTTAATTTCATTCATTTTTGTCTTTTTTTTTAAAATTCAATCTAAATTAAAAATTTGAAAAGCTTTATTTCTAAATTATTTGAATTTTTTTTTGGGGGGGGGTCACTTTGATAAAATGAAATTTAAGAAAAAGCTTAAAAAACGAATTTAAAAAAACAAAACAGGAGTCTCTGTAGCATAATGGCTAACATGCTGGACTGTGGTCTCAAAGTAAGCAAGTTCAAACCCCAGCTGTTCTGTTACATTTAGTTTCAGACTAATACCCTTGGGAAAGGTATGAATCAAATTAATCTCCCTCCAGCTATGGGTAAATAGTAGGACAGACTGGGTTCTTCAGCCTTGTAGAGGCAACTAGTCTAGGAGAAGGAAAACTCTGAATTCAAACCTGTTAAACTCAGCTTAAAATTTGACCTTGTGTCATATCCTGCCCGAGCGGAGGGGTTGGGTAAATATGGGAAAGGTATGAATCCACTTATCTCCCCAGCGATTGGTTAAATCGTATCACTGCTGTTCTTCAACAAGGAGAGCTTTGGCAGTAAATAACCCATGAAGACTGATATGGCATTAAAAAAAAGAAAAACTTGGAGAACCGAAAACCACTAATTTCAGCTGTTATTACAACCAGAGACATAGGGAGATATTTGAATATCCCCACCTCTCTGTTGATCAGTGTGAAGAAAGGTAAAAGCTATATGAATCTCTCTCTCTCTCTCTCTCTCTCTATATATATATATATATATATATATATATATATATATATATATATATATATATATATATATTACATTTAGTAATAAGCCCAAGGAGGCAATCAAGAAATTCTGAATTCAGGTCAGGGTTACTGTTGGAGCTGAAATCAGTAATAAAGACAGTACATCACTGAAGACCATCCTTGATGCATCTAAAAAAATGTATTCTTTGAATATATATATATATATATATATATATATATATATATATATAGGCCTCTTTCTCTTTAATATATATGTCTTTGAAGGAGCCTAAACATGATGGCAATCTCTAATAACCAACACCATTCTTCTTCAGCAAGTTAAGGCATCCAGTGTTAAGATGCTCTTCATACACAATCAGGTGCTTTTGGCTGGGCACCATACTAGAAAGGGGGATATCATGTGATCTAAGCCTCTGTTTTACAAAGAGTTACCACATGTTAAACATGGGGTGTCCTCGTGGTGTAATGGTTAAAGCGATGAACTGCGGAATCGTAGTACGCGAGTTCGTACTCCAGTCGCGCTATTACGTTCACTTTCGGGCAAATACCCTTGGGAAAGGTATGAACCCCCATATTCTCCCTCCAGCTATGGGTAAATAGTAGGACGGACTAGGTTCTTCGGCCTTAGTGAGGCAACTAGTCTAGGAGAAGGAAAACTCTGAATTCAAAACCTGTTAAACTCCGCTTAAAAATTGACCTTGTGTCATATCCTACCCGAGCGGAGGGGTTGGTAAATAGTACCACATGTTAAACATCCACAACATCAACCTAAGAAATGTTTTAAGGTTATTGTTAAAAACATCCATAAGGCAAGTGATTGAAAATGGTTGGTCCACTTTACCCTTGATCCGTATCTTATAATGCTGAGTGTTAAGCAAGGTGGAATCAGAAGAGGAGTGTCTTCATGGTGTAATGGTTAAAGTGCTGGACTGCGGAATTGTAATCAGTGAGTTTGAACTCCAGTTGAGCTATTACATTCACTTTCGGACAAATATCCTTAAGAAAAGTATTAACCACCTTATCCTCCCAGCTATGGGTTAAATAGTACCACTTCTGTTCTTCTAGAAGGATGGCTTTGGCATTGAATTACCCAAGAAGGTTGACATGCCATTAAACAAACAAACAAGGTAGTATCAAGTACCATTTTTTGAGTCTTTGGTATGACTCGACATGGGATTGAACCCCGGTCTCCTTGGCCATTGGCAAACACTCTACCCACAAGACCGATGGGGCAGTTATGAGTGTGGAGGTGCTTGTGATGTAATTGTTATCCTTGTAGGAAATGGACATGGTGATCTGAGTTCAAATTCTGGAGGAGGCTGTTTGAATTTCAAAACTCTCAATGCAGCTTTATGTCTTAGCTGCTTTGTCCAGAAATAGCAACATTATCGTTACACCTTCTGATAAAAGTGGAGGTGTTGTCATTATAGATTCTGCCCATTATATCAAAATAAAATCATTAGATGACAAAAACACATACAAATTTCTCTTCAAACCGTAACTAAAAATAAAAACGTTTTTAATAAGTCCTATAAGATTTTATAGCTAAAGACAAATTTTGATTTTCATAATTTATCACGCTAGCAATCCCTAGAATTTAAAAAAATATTTATATATGTATATAATATTTGTACTTTGCTTAAAAATTGAGCTTAAGTCACATCCTACCACAGTAGTTGAATTATTTAAAAAAAGAAGAATAAGAGATATCTATTAGGTTGGTTTAAGGTTGAAATTTAAAAGCACTCCATAGTTTTAATTGTCATTCCAATATCTCTGGATAATCTAAAATGATAAATTAAATCCAATTTGTGGATGTTGTTATATGGTGTAAGCCAATGCCTGAACTGCCATTGGTTGAATTTTTTCTTGTTCTATTTTCTGATAGGACAATTAAATTACCCATAATTCTCTGCTGCTAACTTTTTTTTTTATGTATTCATGATCAGCTTTATAATCTATTCCTTATCCAATGGCATCAGGGGTTTGCTAAACCTTCATAATACCTCTGGCTCCAAGATGGTAATAACCTCCACCTTTGTATTATTCCAAAATTTGCATTTTTTTTTAAAAATAATTATGGCTTTTACTGATTTTCAGTTCTTTCTCTTTTTTTCTTAATCAAAAAATTTGGAGCCTTTTTTTAAAACGATTTTCTTTTACTTTTGTTTATTTTATTTTTAATTTAATTTTATTTATTTTATTTTATTTTACATTCATTTTTTCTTTTATGTTTTATTTCTTTTGAGTTTTCAATTCTTTTCATTTTTCTTTTTATTTTATTTAAAATTTTGCTGTTGTATGAATATTACCGTTATCAACTTAACTAGAATACAACTGCCTTATTGTCTCTCTTCATTAATTTCAATGCTAACAAACGGATCTTAAAGAAATGGAAGATTGATATATATTAATATATACTTACCCAAACCTTTCCACTAGTGGGTGGGGCAGTCCTAATAACACAGTAATTAACGTGCTGGACTGTGACAATTGTAGTAAAAAAGTTCAAACTCACTATAAGTTCTCTTTCAGACCAACACCCTTGAGAAAGGCATGAACCCCTGATCCCTCCAGCAATGGGTTAAATAGTACCTCTTCTTTTTAACTACAAGGATGGCTTTGGCATTAAATAACCTATAAGGGTTGACATTCCATTAAACAAAGGAACCAAACCTTGAAGTAGGAAAATTCTGATTTCAAACTAATTATTCATTGCTTAAGAATTGATATGTGTCACATCCTACTCATGGTCAAGGGTTTGGTTTGGTTTGGTTTTATGGCATATCAACCATTATCGGTTATTTAATGCCAAGTCCAGTTTATATATATACATTAGATATATTTGATTTGTAAAAATAAGTTGGGCCCAGTCACCTGGGGCTGCAGAATACACCAACTGCATCTCTGCAGAGGGGTAAGACCCCACCCTAACAAGTGTCCTGGATATGACACTAAACAATCTGATGGTAAGGTTCCAGTCATGCTGGAGCTTTGGGGAATGCAGAGTACCCTTTCATTGCTATCACTCCCAGGTCCACTCTGTCTCAGGGTGGTAGCACCTGATAGGGTCCTATGTATGGGTCAAATAGAACTAAAATGTGTTGGTTGAGATGAGACTGTTTTTTCATTTAAACCATGTAATTATGCTAAACTGAATTGTTTAAAATAAAACTGTTTTGACATTTAAACCACATACTTTTGCTGAACTGAGTTGCTTGAAATTGAACTGTTTTGGCATTAAAACTGTGTACTTATGCTAAACTGACTCCCACAATTAGTTCAAATAGAACTAAACTGTGTACTAAACTGAATTGTTTGAAATAGAACTGTTTATATGCATCATAATGAATTTGGCATTAAATAACCTGCAATGGTTGACATGTCATAAAACCAAAATAAACATAAGTCAACAAAGTTAAATTGTTCCAAGTATTGCTATGTATCACCAACAATTCAATTAAATATCAGTCATTTCTGTAAATACAGTTAAATGATCAAACAGTTCTATTTCTAATGATTCAATTTAGCATAGGTCATTTGTTTGCATTCAATTTGAATGTCAAACAGTTCTATCTGACTCATAGATAGGACCTTTTAAGTCTTCCTACTCCAGGCCAGAATGGACCTGGGAGTGATGACAATGAAGGGGTACTCCATATTCACCAAAGCTCCAGTATTACTGGAGCCTCAGCATTAGATTGTTTGATATTATATTCAGGACACTTGTTGGAGTGGGGTCTAACCCCCCAGCAGAAATACAATCTGTGTATTCTACAGCACAAGTCTACAGGGCAACCATTAAATAAAGTAATGAAACCAAGACAAGCTTTAGATTTAAACTGTCAAAAAAAAAACCCTCTCTTTTCATCAAGAAGGTATATTCATAGTGGGTTGTTGAATGGATCAGCCATAATGTTGATGATAATATAGACTCAAAGAGATAGATTTCAATTGCCCCCATCAAAAAAATTCTGTTTGGTATCCTTGAAATTAATGAGGCGGCAATTCATATGTTATTTGGGTTAATATTGACATTTTATTTTTGTTTTTCATGATTTTGTGTTGATAGACATTTGATTATTTCATTGTTTTACTAATACACACAACTCGTTTTCATTTCATCCATTTCTTGAAAAGTAATATACATAGATAGATAGATAGATAGACTGATAGATATGAGGGTGAGTCTTCAGGAGGTGCCCGTGGTGTAATGGTTATCATCGTAGGAAATGGACACGGCGACACGAGTTCAAATCCTGGGCGAGACTGATTGCATTTCACATAGCACTAATACCCTTGGGAAAGGTATGAATCCAATTATTCTCCCTCCAGCTATGGATAAATAGTAGGACAGACTAGGTTCTTTAGCCTTGGTTAGGCAACTAGTCTAGGAGAAGGAAAACTCTGAATTCAAACCTGTTAAACTCTGCTTAAAAATTGACCTTGTGTCATATCCTGCCCGAGCGGAGGGATTGGTAAATATGGATATGAGGGTGAGTCTTAAAGTAATACCTTTTCTTTAGTACGGGAATAATTTCCAATCCAGGAATGTGTATCATACATCAAAATGAAGCTGGTCCTTTTTGGATCACATTCCTACTTCTCAACATAGTCACTGTTTCTCTCAATAAATATGTTTCACCTTCGAATGAGACCATGTATCCCTGCCTCATAAAATTCTGTTGACTGTTCTTTGAGTCGCTTCATCACTGCAGTTTTCACTTCCTCGTCACTGGTATAATGTTTGCCTCTTAAACCCTCTTTTAGGGGGTCAAAGAAATGATAAACATTATGCCAGTGAAAACTGCTGTAATGATGGGGTTCAAAGAACAGTCAACAATTTTACAAGGCAGAGATACATGCTCTCATCTGAAGGTGGAACATTGTCACTGTTTCTCTCAATAACAATGTTGAGAAGTAAGGATGTGATCCACTGAGGACTAGTTTCATTTTAATGTATGATATAGGTTCCTGTTTCGGTAATCATTTCTGTACTAAAGGAAAAGACGTTACTTTTTGACTCACCCTTATAGATAGATAGATAGATAGATAGGTAGATAGATAACAGTGTGTTTGTATATTTTTTTTTTCATCATACAACGTGTGAAAGCACGTGCGATACTCTGTCCTCATCAGCCGCCAACTAGGGTGATAACACAGTTTCGGTAGCTCAAGGCAGTACTGCCACTCCTGGTGCTATCAAGCAGCTTTTGCCACCAGACAAGGTATATAAAAGAAATATATATCTATATATATATATATATACACCAGATCAACTAAAAGCAGACATTACATTGAACGTTCGTTCATCTTCATTTGAACAAACGTTCAATGTAATGTCTGCAGTGTGTGTGTGTGTGTGTGTGTATATATATATATATATATATATATATATATATATATATATATATATATAGTAAAAAAAGAGAAATGTAAATAATAAGAGTTTGATACTTCTGTATCAGAGCAGTTATAAAACCTAAAAAATATTAGGAACACCAGAAAGTCCATTAGTTCAAGTGAACTGAAGATTGTGCGCACCACACAAAACTTGAACTTCTCATGTTATTATATAGACATAGATAGAAAGATACATATAGTGTGAGAGAGAAAAAGAGAGAGATATGTATATATATATATATATATATATATATATATATATATATATATATATATATATATATATTTTAGAGAGAGAGAGAAATATACAGATATCAAGTTAAGTTGGCCGACCTTAGTCAAGGATGACCCAAAGTCTCCCTTTTCAATAGCAACTACACTGAGGTGTAGGAGAGAGCACTTCTCCTTCCTCAGGTTTGCTCCACTTACCCTTAATCTATACTTTATAATACTGAGTGTTAAGCAAGCAGGCATCAAGTACAATTTTTTGAGTCTTTGGTATGATTCGACTTGGGATTGAACCCCAGTCTCTTGTACCATTGGCAAATCCTCAAACTATTATGCATATTGGCCAATATAGGTGTATATAATAGATACGGATGTAAGTGTTTGTTTTTATATAGTATAAATACAGAAAAGGTAAAAGATTGTTGAATGTCAGTCTCACTGCCAAAGTGTTAGGCTGGAGTTAACTTAACACAGAGACGAATATTCTCCCTGTATTCGTAGTAATAGGAAGAGTTCATTATAGTCCGTAAGGTAGGTACCATAACATGAATGAATGCAAGTTTTATTTAAGAAGTTTTAAGAAACTTATAGTTCTTCTTATATTGCCTAAATTTAGGATGAATCTCAATATGGGACATTGAAAATAACGGCCATCAAAACTATAATGGTTGACATTATGCAAGCCATAAAAACAGCTGAAGTGACAGTATCTGAAAAAGCTGCTACAAAGAATGTTGATTTGTATTGTCTGTCGTAATTCTCTACCAGTTTTATGATTGGGAAAATGTGTCTAATGCTCTCAGGTTTAGAAAATGAAAGCTTGCATGATAAAAATATCTTCCAATTAAATTAGTCTTTATTGCTTCTTGCCCAGTCTGCTGGGGCTGCAGAAAACACCAACTGCTTCTCTGCAGAGGGGTAAGACTCCCACCAATGAGTGTCCTGGATATGACATTAAACAATGGTACTATTTACCAACCCCTCCGCTTGGGCAGGATATGACACAAGGTCAATTTTTAAGCGGAGTTGAACAGGTTTTGAATTCAGAGTTTTCCTTCTCCTAGACTAGTTGCCTCACCAAGGTTGAAGAACCTAGTCCGTCCTACTATTTACCCATAGCTGGAGGGAGAATAAGGGGGTTCATACCTTTCCCAAGGGTATTTGCCCGAAAGTGAACGTAATAGCGCGACTGGAGTACGAACTTGCGTACTACGATTCCGCAGTTCATCGCTTTAACCATTACACCACGAGGACACCCTTATTAAACAATGGTGAGGTTCCAGTGATGCTGGGGTTTTGGGGAATGCGGAGCACCTCTTCATTGCCATTTCTCCCAGGTCCACTCTGGTCCAGAATGCTAGCATTGATAAGGGCCCTATCTATAGGTTAAATAGAACTAGACTGCATACTTTTGCAAAACTGAATTGTTTGAATTAGAACTGTTTAACTAAACTGAATAGCTTGAAATAGAAATGTCTCTGACAATTAAACTGTACTTACATTTAAACTGCGTACTTATGCTAAACTGAATTGTTATATATAGAACTGTTTTGGCATTTAACTGTGCGTAAAGAAAATCTGTACTTATACTAAACTGAATTAGCTGATTTAGAACTATTTGACTAAACTGAATAGCTTGAAATAGAAACGTTTTTGACATTTAAACTGTGAACTCATGCTAAACTGAATTGTTTGAAATAAAACTGATTATTTGTATAAAAATAGATTTAGCATTAAATAACCTATAAAGGTTGATATGCCATAAAACCCAACCAATCAACCAACCAACTTTGTTTCAATATTTTTATTGAACTACAAAACAGGCAAAAAATGAACAAACTGAGATAGATATGAACAAACTCATTGGTTTAGTTTGGTTTTATGGCATATCAACCATTGTGGGTTATTTAATGCTAAGTCATGTTTACACATATGTATTAAAAATACATGATTTATCAACAAAGTAAAATAGTTCCAAGTATTGCTATGTATCGCTAAAAATTCAATTAAAGATCAGTCATTTGTTTGCACTCAGTTTAAATGTCAAACAGCTCTATTTGAAATGGTCCAATAGATTGGACCATTTCCAAGTCTTCCCAATCTAGGAAAGGGGGGACCTAGGAGCTATGTCAATAAAGGGGTATTCTGTTTTTCCCCAAAGCTCCACTATTTCTAGAGCCTCATCTTTGGATTGTTTGATGTCATATCTAGGACACTCCTTGCAGGTTCAATCCTCACTACAGGCGAGTAATATACAGGAATACTTAACACTTGTACCCGGTTATGGCAAACAGAATCAGAACAGGCGACCCCTGTGGTTTCAATAAAGGACGTAGTTCGAAGTTCCGTAAAGGTTCCCGAGTTCGACAAATACCTGAAGAAGGCCGGAGGACATATCAGCCGAAACGTTGTGGAAATAACAATAAAGATGAAGACAAAAGTCCGAAAAACCTTAATGATAAAACTCATTGGAGGTTCTTACCTCTCTGCAGAGATACAGTCAGTATATTCTACAGCCCTAGCTGACTGAGATGTGAACAAACTGAGATAAATAGATATGTATTTGTTTCTGTATATACATGCATATATACAAAGGACCACAAAGAGGTAGTGTGTGTGTGTGTGTGTATATATATATAATGTTTTGAGGAATGTTCTCTATAAACATTAGTTCATAGTTACATCTTCCATATAAAAAGTGCAAAATGAACTCTCATGTCCACAATGTTAATTTCTTTGAGAGGATTACCATAATAAAAGTTTTTGATAAGGGGTAGATCCATTTCTGATTTAAAGTCTGTATAATTTCGATATTTTTGGTATAGTTAGTTTGGTAAACATTGGCCTAGCGGTTAGAGTGTTTGCCAATCGCCCGGGAGACCTGGGTTCAATCCCAGGTCGAGTCATACCAAAGACTCAAAAAATGGTACTTGATGCCTCCTTGCTTAACACTCAGCATTATAAGGTACGGATCAAGGGTAAAGTGGAGCAATCCAGGGAAAGGAGTAGCGCCCTCCCCTACACCTTGGTGTAGTAAGCTATCGAAAAGGGAGCCTTCGGGTCGCCTATGGTCGCCTACTTCTAGTTTGGTAAAAGTTTTGTACCCCGGCCCCACCTTTTTTTTTTATACGCATGTATTTTTCATAAGTGGAATCTACTGGACTTAGGAGCCTGGTGTAAACATAACCATTGCATTCTGTCACCAAGTGAAACAGACTAATTTTTTTTGTTGACTTATGCATTTTACAATAATTTGTCAGTATCAGAATTCTAGTGGCAAGGGCAGTAATCATGTTTTGTATCTTAGTAACTAGTTACTTAGCTTAGTCTGGCACAAGGCTTTAGGGATTAGGTTCCACTATTAGGATTGAACTTATGACTTGAACTATTTGGTCTATGAGATGAGCTTGTAAATCATTATGCTTTTGTGTTAGTGGCCTAGTTACTCAGCTTAGCTTTGTCTCGTACAGGGTGTCTCAAAATAGATGTAACCCATTAATTAACATGATGATGATGATTTATTACTGAGACAAGTGCAATGGTGGTCATGTGGAACATGTCCTGTAAAAAATGCATCCTTTGACCAAGAGATATCAAATCACTGAGTTTTTTTTTTTCAAATTATTATATCACATGCAATCTTGTTTTGAATTTCTTGTCTCAGTATAAATCATTATCATATTAATGGGTTACATCTTTTTTGAGATGGTTTTGAATGATTTTGTCTCTAAATAAGTAGTGTTGTGGACCAGTAAAGGATCCAGAAGAAAAACACGAACTCGGGCTTACATGGAATAAAGTATATTAACAAAAGTATAATACAACATAGATAAAAAGGTGTTGAACGTCTGTCTGACTGCCAAAGTGTTAGGCTGGGGAGAACTCACCACCGAGATGAATATTCTCCTAGTATTAATAGCAACAGGAAGAGTTCATTACAGTCCACAGGTTGGGTACCATAACAAATAGTTTTCCTCTCTTGTCCAAGGCATTGTGATCGGGGATTAATATTTGTTATACTATTTTCAAATAAAGAACACAACATTATTATTAGTAGAGTTATAAGCAATCACATGGGTCCCGCTTATATTGAGACACCCTGTACAAAGCCCATAAAAATTAATCTCTAGATAGCATTTATTAACTTTTAAGTCCTCACCAAAAAACATAGTCATGTGTTAGTGTTTATTGTTGCAATAAAAAAATAGGATGGATAAATTGTGTTCACTTAGTAAGTTTTAAAATGAATAGAATTTATTTTCATCACCATTTCATTTTTCGAGATCTTCCCCAGGTTCTGTTCCCTTGATCTATACTGTATATTTTGACCAGTACATTTTCTGACCCTCTACAGGTGACATAACCTGGAGTACTATTTTCAATGAATGCTGCAGGATTAAAATTATATTCCTGATTGTTAGACGAACAGCAAGTGCACTTTTGTCTTCTGTGACCCCCACCCCACTGCCACCACCAAGAAAAGAAAGACAAAGGGAACAGACCTTGCGAGGAGAGACGCGATCATTCATTTTCGTTTACAAGCTGGCACCACAAACTAACCCCGAAATTTTACACGCTTTTTTTTTTCTTTTTTTTTTTTTTTGCTTTTCATTTGTTTAGTTTTTTCTTTTTTTTTCTTTTGTTTTCTCTCTTTGTTCACTGGTTATATTTTTCACTTTGTCACCTGCCATATTGAATTTACCCCTGTCCACCTCCCCATAACGCTGTGGAAAGACTAAAATCCAATTTTATTCCACAAGGTGTTGGGACTAGAATGTTTTAATCACAGCATTTTGGTTGATTCATTCTTCAGCCTTCCTTGAAATAGATTCAGATCTGAGCAACAAGTATTTCTGCAGACAATTGTTCCACAAACAGAAGATACTTTATGGTGTACTTAGAGCAATGTCAGATTTACTTATGGGCTAGTGTGGGCTGCAGCCTAGGATTCCCAAGATGAGAGGACTTCCAAAGGGCTCTCTAGTCTTGGGCTTCTGATAAAGCTAAAAAAAAAAATGCTACAAAAACAGATTTGTTTATTTTCTGATTTAAAGGGGCTCCTTTGAATTAGTTTGGAACAATATAGAGTATTTGGGTCCCTTGAGTTGGAGGGGGTCTTTTAAATTTGATGTATCTCTTTTTTTTTTATAGACACAGGAGTGGGGGTCAAACATGAATAATGAAGGAGCAAGCTAAGTTAATAGTAATAGATTCATAGTAAGTTCGATTCACTGGGTGCTCCATACTTTTAGCTTTGTGCCACATCCAAACTAAGCTTAGTAAATAACAACAATGAAAGGGGCGTCAAATACTATTAGACCAGGGGGTCTCTTAAGGTCTTTGAATAATGGTTAGCATTACAAGAAATGGAATCAGCAATCCATGGTCAAATCCTGGATGAGGCTGTTTGCATTTTATTTCACACTAATGTCTTTAAGAAAGGCATGAATCCACTTATTCCATGATTATTATTATTATTATTATTATTCGTTTGTTAGTTGTAATCATATAATTGTTTGAAATACTTGATACAGTATTTTGAAAATTTAAATTCTGTATGATTAGAGTTGACTTGCAGCAATATGGCTTCCTGTCAATCATTGTTTGTTAGAAGTGTTCTCTTTCTATTAAAGAACAATTTTTTTTAACATTGAAATGTTCTCCAGGGTCAAATAAGAATTCATCTCAGATTTTGTAGATTGACATGAAACCTTTAAAGAAGAGGAAAAAAAACTCATCCTAATTATGAAGAACACAGTGGTTAACATCGTAAATAATGAAACTGGTATAGCGGTTCGGGAAATTGTTAATTTCTCTAACACTATCTTTTTTAGACAACACAAATGAATGACGAAACTTTTCTTTAACAACACAACAAAGAAAGTTTTTTATTTGCAGCATTGAATATGGTTTGCTTTTGGTGCTGCAAGACTCGTGGAGTTTAGGCTTGTTAGTGTTGGAGATGAAATGGCGTAGCGAGATGTTGAGAGGGCAGCGTGTTGCTGGACGTGTGAGGGATTGTGTTTAGAGTCACCGTGTATTTTTGTGTGTCTGGTATTTTGGGGGGAGAGTCTGCGTTATCTCCATTAATGTGGACCAGAGGTGAAAAGGGAACTAGTGTCGAGAGCGGAGTTATGCTCAGATCGACATAGCCAATTTTTGGGGTGACATGAAGTGGTACCTGCGGAAGGCATGTTGTATGCATCTAATTCATATTCAACTGGGATTCCTCGTAAAGAATCCATAAATTAAATGGTTCCCTCGTTGAGTGTCCATGTTGCTGCTGCTGGTGTTGCTATGTTAAAGCCGCAGTGAGATGTCCACACTGGGCGGCTTGTCTAGCTAAAAAGCACCGCTAAGTAGGGACGGCCAGAGGAACGTCTGTTCTGGTCACCGTCTCAAGCCAAAGAGACTGAGTTTGGCAGCTTACAAGCTTTGGTGGGCGGAAATGAAGGTCCGGGCTGAATAGGATTAGTCATCCTGATTGGTTGAAATTAAGTGTTGAAATAAATTGAGCGCCAAACCAAAATACGAGATTTTCCTCTTCTCTACACTGGCAATTCAAGTTCAAATCCTAGACAAGGCTGTTTGCATTTTACTTTGTGCTTATGACCTGGAAAAATCATGAATCCTTTACCCGCTATCTATGGGTAAATAGTAAGGCAGAGTTCTTTAGCCTTGGTTAGGCAACCAGTGTAGGAGAAGGAAAATTCTGAATTCAAACCAGCTGTACTCCATTTAAAAATTCATTTTATGTCACATCTTACCCCTAGCAAAGGGATTGATTGATTGACAATTTTAACAGTATGTCAATCCATCTAGGGTTATTTTATGCCTAGAAGTTAGGAAATCACATTCATTGTTTAAGATTTACATTTTTTTGTATAGTTGTTTCTTAAGAGTTTTTTTTCTTGCACATGGTCTTATTGAATACAAACGGTTTTTAAAAAGATCTATTTGACCCATAGATTGAACCCAAACAAGTACTGTTACTCTGGGTTGGTTGGTTGGTTAGTTGTTTTGTTTTATGGCATATCAACCCTTTTTGGGTCATTTGATGCCGAAGTAAATTTCAAACAATTCAGTTTAGTATTAGTATAGTTTTTGTTTACAAACAGTTAAATGTCAAAACAGTTCTATTTCAGACAATTCAGTTTAGCATAAGTATACAGTTTCAATGTTAAAAACAGTTCTTTTTCAAACAATTCCGTTTAGCATAAACAGTTTAGTTCTATTTGACTCATAGATAAGACTCTATCAAGTGTTACCACTCCAGGCCAGAGTGGACCTGGGAGCAATGGCAGTGAAGGGGTACTTCACATTCCCCCAAAGCTCCAGCATTACTGAAGCCTCACCATCAGATTGTTTAGTGTCATATCCAGGACACATGTTGGGTGAGTCTTACCCCTCTGCAGTGATGCAGTCGGTGTATTCTACAGCCCCAGCCGACAGAGCAACTATCACTCTAGGTCAGAGTGGACATGGGAGTAATGGCAATAAAGGGGTACTCCACATATTCCAGATCTCCAGAACTGGAGCCTCACCATTACAGGCAGTTTAGTGTCATACCCAGTATACACCTTAGGCGAGGGGTCTTATCCTTCTGCAGGGGAGGATACAGTAAGTTTATTTTAAGCCTTGCTGACAAGGCATGGAAAAGGTTGGGTAAATTCATACATTCAGGCAACCCAAGGAAGGTTGGAGAACAAATTGGTCAAAATATCATGGTGAATAAAACAATAAGGATGAGTGTGCTCATTTAAACAGCTTATGGAATAACTTCAAACAATTTAAATGGTATTTTGTCTTGAATTCTTAGCAAAGAGTTAATTGATGGGTGAGAAAGATATTGAAGAATTGATCAGACCTCTAAGCGTGCAAAACTGATGCTGTCAAAAGTTTGTAAAAAATCAGTTCTGCAATATAGTATAAACTAAGTATTGACCAAAAAAAAAAGGTATCTGAATTTCCTGATCAGAAATGAGACTGGGAAATCCTATTTGCAGAATGGGATATCATCTTGCGAAAGCTTGACGTGTGCAATCGGGTACGAAAACCACCCCAGAATTATATTGAGGTGCACATAGTTAAAATTTGGAATTTTGATTTGTGATGGAAACACGTGCTACTGTTCACTTCTGGTATGTAAGACAAAAAAAAAGCCAGGCTCATACATACTGTCTTTTGTTTTCTGAGCCTGATACAAGTTGATGGCTCGGCACTGAGATGATATGAATTTTAGTGTGAAATTTGAGCCAAGGAGGAGAGTCAAACGAACATGTATCAAATATTAAAATTCTCGAACTGTTCAAAGGCAAACTGTTTTTTCTTTATTTCTTGAATGACCATAATAGGTGATACATTAATTTTTTTTTTTTTTTGAATTGAGTCAAAATAAGATGAAGCTCACACAATTTAAGATTAATATTATAAGGTGTAAAAGCAAAAGAAATAAGATATTTGTCAAAAATTAATAATAATTAATGTTTCCTCTCAGAAATTGACACAAGACTATTACTACTCGGTGTAGAAACAAGAGGAAAATGGTAAAAGAAATACAAGTCAAAAATGAATAATGATTGACCCGTGTCATCTAAAAAATTTACACTATTTAAGACTACTACTACACGGTCTAAAAGCAATATATTTAAGACTACTACTACACAGTCTAAAAGCAATATATTTAAGACTACTACTCCACAGTCTAAAAGCAATATATTTAAGACTACTACTACACAGTCTAAAAGCAATATATTTAAGACTATTATTACACGGTCTAAAAGCAAACAAAATAAGATGAAATAATTTCTTTTTGGTTAAACTCTTCCACTCCAGAAAAATATATTAACAATAAAATAATAATGAAATATTAAAATGTTGGGGTTTTTTTAAATTTGAAATAAGGAAAAACATTTTTTTGTTTTTGTTTCACCTCTTACATGTAGAAAAACACTCAAAAGTTTTTTTATTTAAAAATATATCTGTGCCAATAAAAATGGGAGCATCTATGTAATTGATATTTTAAGTGTTTAATATTAGTTATGTTTTACCATATATCAAATCTTGTGGGTTATTTAATGCCAAATCCTGTCATATATATATATATATATATATATATATATATATGTTTGTTGTAGGTCGGAAGAAAGAATAAAGATATATTTTAAAATAGGTAGGTCCACAAAGAGATTTTTATTTTTTTTAATTTATTTATTTTGTTTTTACATATGTGTTATATTTGTGTATGTTTCCAGCTTGTTCAAACTGTGAACAAAAGTTCAAGTTTCATTGAGTACCCCATTAACAAGGCCTTGGGCCATATATGTTCTCTGATGAAAGCAACAAGCTGGAAACATGCATACATATAACACGTATGTAAGAACAAAATAAAGAAATTATAAAAATACAAATCTTTTCATAGACCTACCTATTTGAAAATATATCTTTATTCTTTCTTTGGACCTACAACAAACATATATATATATATATATATATATATATATATATATATATATAAAACAGGATTTGGCATTTAATATATACCTAGAGAGCCAGAACTTGGTAGATAGGTTGGGTCTCGTTAAGTATTTTAATTTTGCTCTACTTAATATATTGACTCTGTTAGTTTGATTTGGTTTCTTTGTTTAATAGCATATCAACATTCATGGATTATTTAATGCCAAAGCCATCCTTCTAGAAGAACAGCAGCAATGCCATTTAACCCATAGCTGGGAGGATAAGGGGATTCATACCTGTCCCAATGGTATTTATCTGAAAGTGTACGTAATAGTGCGACTGGAATTTGAACTTGCTTATACCATGAGGGCATCCCCTTTTCTTTTGGCTAGACATTGTGGTGCTGACTGTTTTCAAGCCTTTTTTTACTGATTTTTTTCCCCCAGATATCAATTTGTATAATATCTTTTTTATTTACAAATTGTATCATCTGGGGTTTTTTTTCACACTGATAGTTAGAATTAAAAAATTAAAAATAAAAAATGAAATATATGAATTTTGAATGACTAGTTTTTAGGTAACATTATTTTTAAACAAGTCTGTGCTCACAGTTATTAGGTTTAAAATATTGCTATCTAACACTATTAATTCTATTTGCATATGGGTAAATAGTTTCAAGTATTGCTATCTAACACTAATAATTCTATTCAACATCATTTATTCATTTGCAGAGAGTTAAATGGTTCCAAGAATAGTAAATGTTTATTATCTCTATTTGACTCGGGGGTGTCCTCGTGGTGTAATGGTTAAAGCGATGGACTGCAGAATCGTAGTACGCGAGTTTGTACTCCAGTCGCACTATTACGTTCACTTTCGGGCAAATACCCTTGGGAAAGGTATGATCCCCCTTATCCTCCCAGCTATGGATTAAATAGTACCACTACTGTCCTTCTAGGAGAATAGCTTTGGCATTAAATAACCAACAAAGGTTGATATGCCATTAAACAAAGAAACCAAACCAAACCATCTATTTGACTCATAGATAGGACCCTAACAGGTCAGAGTGGACCTGGGAGTAATGGCAATGAAGGGATACTCCACATTCCCCAAAGCTTAAGAATTGGAGTCTTGCTATCAGATGGTTTAGTGATATATCCAGGACACTCATTGGAAAGGAGGTTTTACTCTTCTGGAGCGGCACAGTTGGTGTATTCTCGAACCTTAGCCGACAGGGCAGACTTAGAATTTGTAGAAGGTTTTAGCAAACAAGAATTAAAATTCCTTTATTAGTTACAGGTGTCCTCATCATCATGATGTCACACCATCAGCATGGATATCCCTGACTCTCTCTCCCCACCGTGATGGGTGGTAGGTGGCCGTTACAGATGTGATCTGCATTAATATAATAATGAAAATTTATTATGACAAAAATGTATGGCACCCAGTGAAAATCAAAATTACTACTGTAAAACCAGTTAAACTAATTTACTGATCAATACTCCGCTCCACATTAAACTGTATTTACTCTGGTAAATGGTGTCTTCAAGGGTAGTAACTCAATTTCTATTACATAAATTATCTCCCTTGAAACTTTAATTTATTTGAGGTATTACAAACAAAAAATAGTTATGTGGCAGGTTTTTTTTTTTTATAAATTTGTTTCCCATATGAGATAAGGTTTTTCTTGATATAATCTGCTGAATAAAATACTCAATATTCATTCAATTTTATTTAAGTATGAAATATGGGAGGATTTATATTTTTGTTTCAAATTTTCAGCTGAGAAAAATTGTCAATATCTATAATATCTCAAAATAAATGTTACATTTAAAGGATAAAATTTATATATTAATGGAACAGCTATTAAATGACAGTCTTTTGGTTGTTTTTGTTTTCGTGTGAGATTTTTAAAAAAAATCATTTTTTAAACCTCTTGTACAAAGAAAAATAGTCAATTTAAAAATAAGATTTTATGAGATAAGAAAAAAATTATATTTTTTTTAACTCTTGGTGCATCTTTTTTCTTTTTTTTTTTTTTTATTGGTTTGGTTTGGGTTTAATGATACATCAACCATTATAGGTTATTCAACATTTTCAATGTCAAAAACAGTTCCATTTCAAACAATTCAGTTTAGCATAAGCATGCAGTTTAAATGTGAGTACAGTTTAATTGTCAAAAACATTTCTATTTCAAGCTATTCATTTGAGTCAATCAATTTAGTTTAGTATAAGTATATAGATTTTGTTTACGCACAATTAAATATCAAAATAGTTCTATATCAAACAATTCAGTTTAGCATAAGTACAGTTTAATTGTCAAGACATTTTTATTTCAAGCTTTTCAGTTTAGCCAAACAGTTCTAATTCAAACAATTCAGTTTAGCATAAGTATGCAATTTAGTTCTATTTAACCCATTGATAAAGCCCTATCAGGTGCTACCATTCCAGCCCAGAGTGGATTTGGGAGCAATGGCAATCAAGGAATGTTCTGCATTCCCCAAAGCCCCAGCATCACTGGAACCTCAACATCAGATTGTTAAATGTTATATCCAGGACACTCATGGAGATGGGGGTCTTACCCCCCTGCAGAGGTGCAGTCGGTGTATTCTCAGCCCCAGCTGACTGGGCAATACACAGAGTTAATGTCAAAACAGTATTATTTCAGATAATTCAGTTTAGCATAAGTACACGGTTTAGATGTTGAAACAATTCTATTTTGAGCAATTCAGTTTAGCATAAATACACAGTTTAAATGCAAAAACAATAAACAAAAGAGACCATGGTTAAGCTCTATTTAATCCAGTGATACGACCCTTATCAGGTACTACCACTGGGAGCGATGGCAATGAAGTGGCACTCTGCATTCCCCAAAGCTCCAGCATTACTCAAAACTTGCCATCAGATTGTTTAGTGTCATATTCAGGACACTCGTATATAGGGTCTTACCCCTCTGCAGACTAGCAGTCGGTGTATTCTACAGACCCAGCCGACTGGGCTATGTAAATGAATAGTATGTAGAGAACATTTTAAACAAGCTAAAGCTCATTTGTTTGCACACAGTTAAATGGTTTCAAGTATTGCTATGTAACATTAACAATGTAATTTAACATCAGCTATTTATTTGCACACAGTTAAATGGTTAAACTATTGTATTTGACCCAAAGATGGTATCTTAACAGGTACAACAAATCTGAGTCAGAGTGAACCTGGGAGTAATGGCATTGATGGGGTACTCCACATTTCCCAAAGCTCCAGATGGCTTAGTGTCATATCAAGGACACTTGTTAGTTGGGGATGTCTTAAAACTCTGCAGAGATGCAGTCAATGTATTCCACAGCTCCTGCTAATTAGGTTAATTTAGTGTTTGAAATTCTTATGGGTAAGTAAAAACAGCTATGAAACACAGGTATTTATTGTATATATATTTGTTTGACGACTTCTACTGGAAAAAAATTCAACATATTTATAACTTTTTACTTTTTTTAAATATGAGACTGGGGAAAAATACATATGTCAACTTTTGCAGTATGAAAAATTTCACCATATTTAATTTTTTTTTTTTTTTTTTTTTTTTTTTTTTTTTTTTTAGATAAAAGATAGCAGTCAAAAATAGATATTTTTATTTGAACTCTTTCACAGAAAAATTCCACAAAATTTATGAATTTTTAAAAAATTTACTTCTTCCACTGAAAAAATTTCACTATATTTATTTAATTTTTTCTTTTTAAAAGATGGAAGGTGGTGGTATACATATTTTGTTTGACTTCTTTCACTGAAAAAAATTTCACACAATATCTATTCAGTTTTTTTGGGTTTTTTTTTTTTTAAACAAAAGAATGGGAGAAAAAACATATTTCTTCCACTGAAAATTTTTTTAAAGATTATTAATTTAAAAAAAATCAAAGTTAGGGGGAAAAATACATATTTTTATTTGATATTTACCATGAAGAAAAATTTCATAGCATTCGTTTTGTTTTTTTTGACAAAAGATACAGGGGAAAAATACGTATTTTTCTATAACCTCTTTCACTAAGAAAATCAAACAATATTCATTTTTTTTAGATATAAGATCAGAGAAAAAATACATATTTTTGTTTGACCTCTTCCACTGAGAAAAATATTCAATATTTATTTGTTACTTCTGTTCCATAATAGTGATTACATTTAATGAATGAAATTTCCATGTAATTGTAAGAATTATTATAGAACAGAGGTATTACATAATTTTGTTTGATCTCTCCCACTGAGAATGGCCCACAATATTTTTTTTGTTTGTTTGTTTCTCAGAGATGGTTCAATCCAAATTCATATCGTTAAAAGCTTTGGCCATCAAATTGTTCAATTTCTCTTGTTACAGTTATTTTGTTTTTTCCCAATTTACTTTTTGTTCAAATTGGTTGGCTTGTTTCTTGTAGCATTTCATTTCTTGTTGTTCTGGTTGCTAAAAAAAAAATTCTTAATATGTAATGCATACTTTTTTCTTTTTGTTTGTTTTGTTTTTTTTACTGTGATTTTGATGAGTGTAAACTTTTTAAATTTTTGAGTGCTTTTTTTCTTTCTTTCATTTAAATCCAATTTTCCAGATTCAATCAAATCTTTTTGTATTTTAAGTTGACAATGTTTGATCAACATCTCCTTCAACCATCTATTTTATTTTCTAATTGTTCAAAGAAATCTCTGAATTTCAATATGAAAGTTCTTTGAAGACTAAAAAATAAAAATTTGCTCTGTACCAAAAACAATCAGTAATATTTCCTAACATTAGTTATTTTTTGTTTTTGTTTTTTTTTTATTAGTGGGGGGTATCATAACACTTTTCAACTACATTATAGGGGATTAACTTATTTTAAGTAACAGCACTTCATTGCATTTGAAAACTTTTTAATTCAACCTTTTAAGTTACATTCTGAATCTGTTTTAGATTCGGATCTTTGAACTCTCTGGCATAATGGTTAGAGTGTTTACCAATGGTCCAGGAGACCAGGGTTCAATCCCAGGTTGAGGCATATCAAAGACTCAAAAAATGGTACTCAATGCCTCCTTGCTTAACACAGGATTATAATGTATGGAGCAAGGATAAGTGGAGCAATCCAAGGAAAGGAGAAGCACCCTCCTCTACACCTTGTTGTTGTAGCTATTGAAAAGGGAGCCCTTGGTTTGCCCTTGACTACAGTTGGTCAATTTAACTATTATAAGCACGTGGTGTAATGGTTATCGTCGTAGGAAATGGACACGACGACATGAGTTCAAATCCTGGACGAGACTGATTGCATTTCACATAGCACTAATACCTTTGGGAAAGGTATGAATCCAATTATTCTCCCTCCAGCTATGGGTAAATAGTAGGACAGACTGGGTTCTACAGCCTTGGTGAGGCAATAAGTCTAGGAGAAGGAAAACTCTGAATTCAAACCTGTTAAACTCCGCTTAAAAAATTGACCTTGTGTCATATCCTGCCCGAGCGGAGGGGTTGGGTAAATATGATATGATAAGCATGTGTGTGTGAGTGCATACCAATCTACCCTGCCTCTCATAGTCTGGTGGGAGGCAGTGACAAATACTTACCATGCCTCTCATAACTACTTGTATTTTGTTATATAACACTAACATTATCAGAATGTTGATATTTATATAAAAAAGCCGACCTAGAGTAATGGCAACCTTTTTTCTCTTCAAAGTATTTTCCAAATTATCTCTGAAAATTGGGAAGGAAGGGATTGTCAGTGGTTAAGAATTAATGCAAGCATTACTGATAGAACAGTGGTATTTTATGTAGAATGTAATTAGTTTGGTTTCTTTGTTTAATGGCACATTAACTCTTTTTAGGTTATTCAATGCCAAAGCCATTCTCCTAGAAGAACAGTATTGGTACTATTCAACCCATAGCTGGGAGGATAAGGGGGTTCATACTTTTCCCAAGGGTATTTCTCCGAAAGTGAACGTAATAGCATGACTGGAGTATGAACTCGCGTACTGCGATTCCGCAGCCCATCGCTTTAACCATTACACCACAAGGACATCCCCGTAGAATGTAAATTCATTGCTAAAGATTTTACTTTATAGTAAAATCTTTAGCAATCAATTTATATACCTTGAAATAAGAGAGAAAGGGATTGTTAGTGGTCAGGAATTGATATATGTATTATGAATAATTCATATAATTGATATATGTATTATGAATTGATATATGTATTATGAATAATTCATTGAAGATGTTTGAAAATGAGATCAAGGAAAACATTTTTAACTCTAAATGCAAAAAAAATAGCATGATTTTAAAGGGTGCAGAGGACGGGGGGGGGGGCGAGGATGAAAAAAGCACTTAATAATTTGGTGTGTATTCTAGTGATTGTGTTCTTTTTGCTTTTGGTATGAAATATTTGAGATTGCATGAAAGTTGTTGGTGTTCCGCATTCGCTGATTTCTAGTCACCGCTGCACGCTTGATTCTAACAGAATTATCGATTTAATGAACGGATATGATCTTTTCTATTTTGTAAAATTCTAAGCAGTGAGAAAAAACAAAACAAAAAAAAAAATGATCATCTTTTGTAATAGTCAGTCAAGAAAAGGCTTATGAAGCTTAATTTTTGTTTTTTGGGTTTTTTTAAATAAAATTATAATTTTCTTTGTTTTAACTATTTATCTATTAATTTTAAAACATTAATTGATAAAAAAAATCATAAATTTCTGTTAAGAAAAAAAAGAAAAATTTATCATTGATTTGGATGTTAATGTATTTTATTTGGATGTTAACATATTTTATTTACCCATTGTACTATGCATGCCATGTAACTTCATCAAAGTAGAAGTGTTTTTTTATGCGTTGGGCCCCATTGGAGTCACTCAGGTCATAACTGAAGATCCAAGGGAGATAAATGGGCTTGTGTAACCTGAATTTTAGTAACCATAAAAATTGTTTCAAGACTGATCAGATAACTAAAGTTGGTTGATTTTACAGCATGTCAAACCTTGCAGGGTTATTTAATGCTCAAGTCAGCTTTTTTTCTTTTTTGCTAGCAGTTATATGATTTCAAGTAACTGTTTGTATTTAATAAAAATAATTTGTTTGCATACAGGTATATGGTTTCAAGTATCCCCATTTAATATTAACTTTCAAATATGTATTTGACCTAGAGATGGGACCCTAACAGTTATTCTCACTTCAGGTCAGAGTGGACCTGGAAGTAATGACAATGTAGGGGTGACTCCATACTCCCCAAAGCTCAAGAAAAGAAGCCTCACAACTGAATGCATTTTAGCAGTACACCTAGACTTCCTTTTTTTTTTATAGAGTGGGGAGGTCATACCTATCTACATGGCATGAAATTGATATATTCTAGGTCGCTGCTGACAGGGGGTTAAAATTGCTTAAGTATAGGTACATTGATAAGTTTGTAGCTTAATGACAAAAAAAGCACTTTTTTTTATTTAGTAAGAAATTATTTTTTAATATCCTTGTTAATATGTCTAACCTGACATATTCCTATTGATATATAGATCAAACATTTTACAGTGAAAATCTAAGATTAAACATTATACAGTGAACATCTAAGATCAAATATTATACAGTGAAAATTGAAGATCAAACTTTGTGTAATTATATTTACATTAATTCATAAAATTTAAGAACAAACATTATACAATTATGTGATTAAAAATGATACAATGAAAATTTAAGATCACCCATTATGCACAGAATATCTAAGATCAAATGTGATATGAAAATTTAAGATCAAACATTATATAATTATATGTACATTAATTGATAAAATTTAAGATCAAACATTATACACTGAAAATCTAAGATCAAAATTGAGCTAATAACTGAGTCAGGTACAGATTTCTTGATGCATACTGATATGTACATTAGGCAGAAAATATCTGTGGATGATTTCTAAATTCAAGGAAACATTTTGGAGCTTTTTGTCAAAGTTTTTTTTTTTTTTGTTTACAAACTAGGGAACATAATCCCAGATCAAATGAACATAGAATTCATCCCAAACGGTTTTAAGCCCATTTGACTGTACCTCCAGCCAGTAACAAGAATAGTTGTTTCTACATGTACTCCTAATTTACGTTCCCTTGTTCATGAACAAGAAAAACTGCTTTTTTTTTTTTAAAGTCCAATATACTTCCCTGTTGATTTTTTAATCCAAATACAATCACACACACACACACACACACACACACAAACACACACACACACACACACGTATATATTAGTCATCCACAGACAGACTGCTTAAGTGGAACGCCACTCTTCAGTATGACGTGAAGCGAAGAGATTTTAAATGCATATGTATCACCATTGTTTTGTTTACATCGATACACTTAACGGCTACAAAGAGCTCAATTCACTTGAAGAGCTTTGCATTACACAAGTGGCAACCATTAATTCCCTTGCTAGAGAGCTCTATCCTATGGAGGATATATATATATATAGTATTATTCGGTCCAGTTAAACCAGAGTTGGGAGTAATTCCATCAAGACAAAAAAAACATTCAACAGTAAACATTTAAATTTTCCTGGTAAAGAGCTCAATGTAACTGACATCACAGAGCAATAATTTCTTTAAGAAAAAACAAAAACCGGTCACATTAGGATTATAAATTTATTTCCATCCCGTTATGGGTTTTTGTATAAATCAAAAACACCAAAAAAAATTAACAGGACTTCTTCAGATCTTATGGATAAAATAATTCAGAATTATTTCATCCATAAGATCTGAAGAAGTCCTGTTAATTTTTTTTTTTTTTTTGGTGCTTTTGATTTATATCAAAAACCCATAACAGGATGGAAATAAATTTATAATCCTAACATGACTGGTTTTTGTTTTTTTTTTAAAGATATATATTCATTCAAACATCTATTTCGCCCATTTATGGGACCCTAACAGATACTACCATTCTGGGTCAGAGTAGACTTAGGAGTAGTGGCAACAAAGGGTTATTCCACACTATCCAGAGCTCCAGAACTGGGATTTTATCTCCAGATATAGTTTTATATCCTATCCAAGACATCATTTTTTGAGAGGGGGTGTTCTCCTAGGTCCCACTGTCATGATAGAAGGAATTATAGCTCTGTTATTTTACAAGGCACATATAAAAGAAAAGAAGGCATGCGAGCGATTAAAATTTCTTGGTTGAATTATTTTCAGTAAGAATTATTGATTAGTTTATCTTTCATCATATTTTTGTTGCTAGTTTAAATCTAGTTATAGTATTTGTAGTAGACATAATAATCTTAAGTTGTCCAAAGCTTTTTAATGAATCATTTCCAATATGAATTTTTTTTCTTTTTCATCATTTGATTCTTGTCACTTTTTTATCACCATGCTCGGGTTATTTTTCCTTTAATTGATTACAAAGTAAGCAGCATGGGTTGAAAACAAAGAATTAAATTCCAATGCACAATACCTTTCCTTAGAAAACTGTCTCATTGCGACACTGCTTTACCAAATAGGCTCTGAAAGCTAATTATTGCAATTTAGAAGAGTTGTTGTCAAACATATAAGATTTTGTTTATTTAATTATTTTATGCAGTAGTGTCTCTGCTTGATTAGGCATATTCGCCAGTAACGCCAAGTCATCAGCGTAGTCGGCGTCCGTGATTGTTTTTGCGGGGTATCTTTTGCTTCTTCTCTTAGTCAGCTCGAAGCCATTTTCTCTGATTTTGTCGATCGAAGTTCTAAGCACGTAGTCTAGACAGATGATAAAGAGGCACGGGGCTAGCGTGTCTCCTTGTAGTACTCCTACAACAATGTCGAAGTATTCCGGGTCTCCATCTGGTGAACATACTTTCACTTTGGTGTTTCTGTAGAGAATCATTATCACTGCTACGGTTTCTTTTGGTAGGCCATATGCTAGTAGGAATTGCTCCATCTTCCCTCTGTGTATGGAATCGAAGGCCTTGGAACGAGTTGCAGCTGGCATTGGCCTCCATGTCAATGCACACAAAACTGAATATATGTGTTACAACCAAATGGGCAACATTGCCACACTAGACTGAGCCTCTCTGAAACTAGAAGACAAATTCACCTACCTAGGAAGTAGCGTCTCATCAACTGAAAAAGACATCGACACATGACTGACGAAGGCTATCGATAGGCTCTCGATCATATGGAAATCAGACCTAACCGATAAAATGAAACGCAGTTTCTTCCAGGCAGCAGCTGTGTCGATACTGCTATATGGATGCACTACATGGACGCTAAATAAACGGCTGGAGAAGAAACTAGACGGAAATTACACAAGAATGTTGAGAGCAGTATTGAACAAGTCCTGGCGACAACACCCCACGAGACACCAACTATACGGACACTTGCCCCCCATCACGAAAACTATACAAGTTAGACAAACCAGACACGCGGGACACTGCTGGAGAAGCAAGGACGAGCTCATAAATGATGTACTCCCATGGACCCCCACATATGGCCATGCAAAAGCAGGACAACCAGCTCAAACTTACATACAGCAACTATGTGAGGACACAGAATGTAACCCTGAAGACCTGCCGGAGGCAATGAATGATAGGGAGAAGTGATGAGAGAGGGTCAGGGATATCCGTGCTGGTGGCACGACATGATGATGATGATGATGAATTATTTTATATAAAGTGTTGTTACAAAGTACTTACACACACACACATATATATATATATATATATATATATAATCGGACGCTAGCATAATGGTTAGAGTGTTTGCCAATGGCCCAGGAGACCTGGGTTCAATCCCAGGTTGAGTCATACTAAAGTCTCAAAAAATGGTGCTGGAGCAATCCAGGAAAAGGAGAAGCGCCCTTCCCCTACCTATCGAAAAGGGAGACTTTGGGTCACCCTCGACTATGCTCGCCAAGTTTACTTTAGAACTATATATCTATATGAGAGAGGATAAACAACTTGATAGAGGTCAGTACATTTATGAGCATCGTTCAAAAACTTCTAAGTCTCACTCAGAAAGAAGAGCCATAGCTGAACATTTTTCATGGGGCCAACTAGAACATATATACAGCAGCTCTGTGAGGATACGGGATGTAGCCCTGAAGACCTGCCAGAGGCAATGAATGATAGGGAAAAGTGGCGAGAGAGGGTCAGAGATATCCGTGCTAGCGGTACAACATGATGATGATGATATATATATACTCACTCTTCCCATTTTGTCATGCCTCTGATGACAACATTTTACTAGATTTGTCACTTCCAAAGTGATTCATGGATTTCTTTTGTTCCAATAAAAAAAATAGCAAAGAGGTTTGGTGCTAAAGATATAAAAATATTTTTCCCTCTTAGTCACAGCCCGATCACTAATCATCATGGACTACTGTTAACTATGAAATGTTATTTAGAAGGAGTGAACAATTCTAAAGAGAAGCATCCATATCATCATGGACAGTGGTTGACTATGAAATTATGAAATGCTAATTAAAATCTTAACTCACACCTGAACAGAAACACTAATATCATCATGGACAGCTGTTGACTATGAAATGCTAATTAGAATCCTTAACTCACTCCTGAACAGAAGTATCAATATCATCATGGACAGCTGTTGACTATGAAATGCTAATTAGAATCCTTAACTCACTCCTGAACAGAAGTATCAATATCATCATGGACAGCTGTTGACTATGAAATGCTAATTAGAATCCTTAACTCACTCCTGAACAGAAGTATCAATATCATCATGGACAGCGGTTGACTATGAAATGCTATTTAGAACTGCTTCCTATCAAAGTGAAGAAATGAGATGTAAAAACTAATTTGGTGGAGAGTTTATTTATCTTTTATCACGTTTCACTCTGTATGGACTTCATCTGATAAAGATTCTTAAAAGTTTCCAAATCAAATTCTTTCCCTTCTATTCTATTAGAATTATTTATACATAAAATAAAAAAGTTTAAAAAATATCTATAATCAGTGAATAAATTTATCTGAGCATGTTTCCATTTGTCTGACAATTATCTTCCTCTTGATTATATCGTCTCAAAATTTCAGCCACTGTAAACTCAGGCCTTCCTCAGTTGTCTTTTGCCTTAGTAACATTCTGGAAATTTCAGATCAAACATTATTTTAATTATATAAAGGTAGATGGTCCTCATTTCATAGGCTATAGTTAGAACCAAACATGAGCTCTTTAACCATGGTATGTGTTATGGTACCTACCTTACGGACTATAATGAACTCTAGGAGGTGCCCGTGGTATAATGGTTATCATCGTAGGAAATGGACACAGCGACACGAGTTCAAATCCTGGACGAGACTGATTGCATTTCACATAGCACTAATACCCTTGGGAAAGGTATGAATCCAATTATTCTCTCTCCAGCTATGGGTAAATAGTAGGGTAGACTAGGTTCTTTAGCCTTGGTGAAGTAACTAGTCTAGGAGAAGGAAAACTCTGAATTCAAACCTGTTAAACTCTGCTTAAAAATTAACCTTGTGTCATATCCTGTCCGAGCGGAGGGGTTGGGAAAAAAATGGAGGTGCCCGTGGTGTAATGGTTATCATCATAGGAAATGGACACAGCCCAAGCGGAGGGGGTGGTAAATATGATAATGAACTCTTCCTATTACTATGAATACCGGGAGAATATTCATCTTGGTGTTAAGTTCTCTCCAGCCAAACACTTTGGCAGTCAGACTGACATTCAACACTCTTTTTCCTATGCTGTATTTATACTTTCATTCAATATCCTTGTTTCACGTAATCCCAAGTTCGTGTCTTTCTTCTGGACCTTTTACTGGCTCACAACAGTATGGTAACCACTCAAGGAGAAGAAAAACTCTGAATTCAAACCTATTAAACTCTGCTAAAAAAAACTGACCTTGTGTCACTTCCTGCTCATGTGGGAGGGTTGGTAAATATATATGTAGAGGTTATGACATATAACTTAATTCTTCTGTTGGGGTGTAGATAGTTTTTCCCACTAAAACAGGATATGTAACTTGATGTACTGCCTATTCCAGAGATTGAACTGACAACCACTTGGTAACTAGACACATTATTGCCAATATAGATAATTGATGAAAGCCAGAGGGTACAATGACCAAGATGCTTATCAGAAGAGACTGAGATGTAATAATGATAATTTCTCTGAGAATTAATTTTTATTTATTGCGGACTTTTTGTCCTCATCTTGG
>CAUZXS010003477.1:2500-27500 GCA_963585895.1 Sepioteuthis lessoniana
TTGAGGTGGAGATATTGGAAGATTTGCCTATTGAACTGCCGAATATGACACCTGAACAGATTGAGTTGGAGAAAAGTTGAATACAGGCTAAACTAGAACTGGAGAAAGTGCCGCTGGAACAAGAAATGAGAAGGCTGGAACTCGAATTGATGAGATCCAGACAAAGAGATGAACAACTTGCGTTTGACATAATCAAGCTCTCCTGACTTGTACCGAAGTTTGTGGAAGAAAATGCGGACGAATATTTTGCGCATTTTGAAAGAACAGCTATAAACTTGGATTAGCCAAAAAAAATGCTGGCCAATGTTGTTGCAGACAGTGTTGACAGGTAAAGCTCAGAGAGTTTATGCAACCTTATCTCCTGAGGAATGTTCATTATATGAGGCAGTCAAAATGGCGGTCCTGAAAAACTTTGAACTAGTGCCTGAAGCATATCGACAGAAATTTCGAGATAAGAAAAAGGAAGATAGACAGTCATATGTTGAATTTTTAAGAGATAAGGAAGGATTACTGGACAAGTGGTACTCCATAAAGGACATCCGAGGGGATATTAAAAAGTTAGGGCAACTCATCCTAATCGAGCATTCCGGAGGAGTTGAGGGCCCACCTCAGTGACAAAAAGATAACTATGGGTTATGAGTTAGCTGCAGTGGCAGACAAATATGTTATCACTCATAAAAGGAGTAGAAACTGAATTGACATGAAAAGTCAAAATGATTGTGGATTGAAAGGAGTCAGAGACGGAGAAAAATGACCAAACAGTCGAATAAAAGAAGAAAACTGAAACACCCTGAGATGGGAGGATAAGGCTATAATATGTTATCAGTGCGGAAAGGTCGGTCATATAGCAGCAAAATGTCAGACAGGCAGAGGACCCACAGAAAAGCCCCAGGGAGCTGCTACAATCAATATGGAAATAGACAAGACTTATCGCCCATTCATAGAAAAAGGTCACATATTTGGACCAAAGGAGGAGAAAATACCAGTAACCATATAGAGAGATACGGGAGCCTCCCAATCAATTCTCCTAAAAGAAAAAAATGTCACATGGGGTGCGAAAAGTCACGCAGGAAAAAATAAACATCAAAGGAATAGGCGGGAAGAAAGTAGAAATTCCCCTATGTGAGGTAGAATTCCATTCAAAGTGGAAAACTCGCCCAACTATATTTGGAGTAATGGATAGTCTGCCAATGAAAGGCATATCCTTACTACTAGGGAATGACGTAGGGGCCAGAATAACATATACCAGGAAAAGGACAAAATTAAACACCACGAATGGAAGGGATAGGACGAAGATAAGAGAAAACTTGTCTAGAGCGCAAGACAGAAACCTGTCTAAAGCAGAAGATAAAATTAAGAAAAGGTTTCAAGGACCCTATACTGTAGTACGAAAAATAGACAGTATCAATTATGGAGTAAACACACTTGAAAGGAGGAAGAAGACCCAAGTGTGCCACGTGAAAACGTTTCTATTTTAAGCTATTCAGTTTAGTCAGACAGTTGTATTTCTGTTAATTATAAGTACTGAGTTTTGTTTACACATAGTTGAATGTAAAAACAGTTCTATATTAAACAATTCAGTTTAGTGTAAGTAGAGTTTCAATGTCAAAAACTGTTCCATTTCAAACAATTCAGTTTAGTATATGTACACAGTTTATTTGTCAAAAACATTTCTATTTCAACAGTTCTAGTTCAAACAATTCAATTTAGCATAAGTATGCAGTTAGTTCTATTTAACCCATAGATAGGGCCCTATCAGATTCTACCATGCTGGGCTAGAGTTGACCTGGGAGTAATGGCAAAGAATGATTGCTCTGCAATTCCCCAAACCTCCAGTCTTAGTGGAACCTCACCATCAGATTATTTAGTGGATACTCATTTAGGGAGTCTTAGCCCTCTGCATCCAGTAGTTTGGCTACAGTTCTGAAGCTCTGGAAAAGTGTGGAGTCACACTTTTGTTGCCATCATTGCCAGGTCCACTGAGTGGTTGTACTGTTTAGGTTCCCATCTGTGACTGAACATTATTTATATTAATTAGATTTAAATATTTTAAACTGTGTAACTGCAAATTATTTGTACTAAAAATATAACGGTACAAATTATTTGTATTTATCAGATAGGAATGTTTGAAATCATATAACTGCAAATTATTTTATCAGATAGAAATACATGAAACTGTATTACTGTGTGCAAAAAAGATAATTATTATTAAATAGGAATAGATACTTGAAACCATATATTTGTAAATTAATTATTAGATAAGAATACTTTAAACCATATTACTGTATTAATTATTTGTATTAAGAATAGTTACTTGAAGCTATAATTGTTTTTAAATGATTAGTTACTTGATTATTGCTTGTAAGAAAAATTCTTAGTGGTATGATATTTTTTTTTTATTGAAATATTTGTTGAATATAGAATAATATATACAGAACCTAGGTTTACAGCATCCTCTTCTGGGTTGAGCTGAGAACTTTTCTGCTACTCTGTTTGTGTGTTTATCCTTTGGTTCTTATCTCTGATATAAAAAAAAGAATTTTCTATACAGTTGAGATCACATTCAGGTGTTACATCTGTTTTTCCCCTACAAGGTAATTGCATCTGTTTTTGTAAATTTTGACTGTCGACATACTTAAATTCATCTTAGCATACACAGAAATATGTGTATTCTTTTGTTTTTAAAAATATTAACAATTCCTAAAAGTAGTATTTTTTCATCCCTCTTTTTGTGGCATACTGGATAACAGAATTTGACTTCCCTAATAGTTTTGATATTATCGTGTAATAAATTGATACTGTTTTCATATTTTATCAAATACATTTCTGCTACCAATGTAGTTGTGGTAAGCATTGATTTTGGTTGACATCACTCTTTCTCTAGCTTAATGTACACCATGACATAACTGAATTAACTGACCTGCCAATATTGAGACCTGACCAACAATTGACAAAATAGAAATAGTAGTGACAATATCAACACTTAAGTTTTCATATTAAAGTATTTTTTAAATGCTGTTATATAATGTCTATATACAAATGTTTCTGATATACATACAAATTTGACTTGGATTTTATTTCTTTCTTTCTCAAGAAAAGAATATACTTTTACTATGTTATTTTATTCAGTGTTTTTGGTTTACTATCCGATATAAAATTTTACCTGAGACCTAAGGTAAAAAGTTTTTCTGAAGAAATTGGTAAGCTTATTGAGTTTTTCTATGTATATCAACAATGTTCATAAATATGATCTTTTTCATTTTATATAAACATGGATTTCTTAATTTCGGTATCAGTCTTCTTCTTAATCAGTTCTTAACCAGTACCCTTTTTACTACTGAAATGGTAATTGCATTTAAATGCTACATTCTTGTCATGTCTATTTCTAGATTCTTATATCATAAAAGTTTAGCAAATTCTTTTGCTGAGATGTTTTTTATCAGATGTGATGATCATGTCAGTGAGACAGCATTTATATTGTTGATATCTTTCATTATTATAACTGGTCTGTTGGCTTGTATAAAATAGTCAATATGTTTGGTAAATTCCCAGAGTACACACCTTCACTGATTAGCTCTGGTAGTTTTTTTTTTCTTCATATTATTTTTCTGCTTGGGGTATTATTGTTATTTTACACCTTTTGAGTTTTTCACTCTAGTCTTAACTAAACTTTGTGTGACAGCAGGTTTCCAGGACTCTACTAAGTATTCCAGCTGATTTTAACAGTTTTGTCTGGATGGTCATGATTCTTCTTCTGATCTCCTGTTCCCCAATCTCTTTTTGGGAATTGTTTCAAGTAGTGAAAGTGATACCAACTGCTACTGCAGTTGATATCACTTTCACCTTCTACAGATGGTTATTATTATTATTATTATTATTATTATTATTATTATTATTATTATTATTATTATTATTAACATTGACAGACACTCTACACTTAAAATTCAAGAATGTATGTATGACTTCTTATTTTGCACGTTGACATCTGTTGGAATCATCTCTTGTAGAATCAAAAAGCCCTTGTATTGTATAAAGGCTAATATTGTGAATAATTGTTCTTTAACATAAGATAGCTAACAAAACTGTTCTTTTGTCACAGACAGATTTAGTTTACTTGCATGTTCACAGAACTTCTGCCTTAATATGTGAATATGTGTGTGTGTGTATGTACCATACCTTTTGCACAGATGCACATGAACAAGTGTTATCAGACTCTGTTTCTGATCCCCCATTCCTGATTAAAGAATTGATAAAAAAAAATCATTTTTTGCTCCTCTTCTTCCAATTCCAAAGAAAAGGTTTTATAACAACAATTGTATATTTTTTTGTTGGTGACCTCTTTCTAAGTCTGTCTGTCTGTCTGTCTGTCTCTCTCTCTCTCTCTCTCTCTCTCTATATATATATATATATATATATATATATATATATATATATATATATATATATATATACATCTCAAACTTGTCCAATTATACTTTCCAACTAAAATAATTTGCATTGAAAAAAATTGGTATAGTGGGAGTTACATTTTTATACTTACCCATTTGATATGTATACAGGCATTGAATTCTGTTATAGTGTGTGTGTGTGTATATTTTATAATTTCAATTCTTTCATAAGGTATTAATATTCATACTGTTAATGACTAATTAAAAAAATAGTGTGTGATTGATTAATTAATTGTCTGAAGCATATGAAATTGATTGGAACTATATCGATCAAGTGAAAAGATTTTTTGAATAAAAGATGGATTAAGAGAGATGTGAATGAACCTTAGCATATACAGATTTGCTGTGAAAGTAATGCCTCTTATTTATTTTTATGAAAACTGCAGCAAATCCTGGGAACCCTTCTCTTCCAAGCTCTGTGGGTTAAATAATAATAGTACTTCTACCCTTTGACAAGTATGGCTTTGGCATTAAATAACCCATGAAGGATGATATGTCATCAAACAAAGACACTGTACTTGAAATCTTGGAAACACAATAACTTAGTTGGATAGACCTTGTTTTTGATTAGAAAACACTATTTTCTCCTCATTGTTTCTACCATTGTCTATGTGTGTTTCGCCAGCAATGAACACCAACATACTGTACCTCTAATTATTTACATCGGTGGTAATGACCCACTTTTTATGTCAGCAATGATAGCATCCTTGTCTGGAAAATGTAGTCTTCATAGTCAATCTTTCATTCACACTCTTTATTTTGTGGGATAACAGCTGTGTTGAACGTGGTTTATTTCTCATTTCACTGTTGCCTCTGCCAAAATGCATTACCTAACAGTGTTTACGTGCGCTATTTGTTCTCTGTAATTATTCAGTAAGTGTCAGTGAGTAATTTTTTTACACAGAAGAACTCAACTTTATCTAAAACAAGACAAAAGTATGAATTACTAGTAGGTATGTTCATCCTCTATTGCCATATCATTAACACCCGTCCTGACTTTGGCAAATGATATAGAATAAGGTATCACTTTCATTTTTTCTGAACAGTTAAGACCATAAACTACGTTTTCAACTTACTACAATACAGCCATTGGTCATATTTTTCTTTCTCAGTTGTTGAGTTATGGCCGATTTGTAATTTTGATATTTAATTGTAACTGTTATTTTTTTTTTTTTGATGGACCAAATGACTTATATCTGGATGGTGAATTTCTATTACATTTCTATATTATTATTATTCCTCCCTGTGAGTTTTTCACACCAGTTCTAGCTGGTTGGTTTTCACTGGTAGTTGAGTGACAGCAGGTTTTCTCCGATCTCCAGGACTCTTCTTAGCTGATTTTAGAAATGCTGTAGCCTGGATGGTCTCTTCTTCAACATTCTTGGGGACTGTTCCAAGAACTCCAACTACAGCTGGTATCACTGTCAACTTTATGTTTCACAACTTTTCAGCTTCCTGGCAAGGTCCAAGTATTTGACCAGCTTTCACTTCCTTTTAGTTTCACTCTGTGGTTTGCTGGAATGGCAAAATTCATTAGATGATTGGTTGTTCTTTATTACTTGTTAATTGACACAAGATCTGGCATGGATTGAGTGATCCATTTGTTTATCAAAGTCCTAAAGAATCTTAGACATTTTACTTGGAAAGATTCTGGTTTGTGCATATCCCATTTGTCAGCATGGTCAAATTTTAATCTTTTGTACAATTCTTTGTAGATTACTTTCCCCATTTATTCATGCCAATTCTTTTGTGACAGTTTGCTGCATTTGCTTATTATGTGATTAACTGTTTCATCTCTGTCACTATATAACTTACACTTGCTTTTCTGTTGTGCATTATCAATTTTTGCTTTGATTATTGTTCTAATGGTATAAATTTGTGCTGCTATTAAGTTTCTTCCTTAAGGTTTTCCCCTCTTAGCTATCTCCATGTAATCTCGTGTATGATTTCCTTTGTCTGTATCCGTACAGTTGTTTTCATTCCAATTTTTGTTTTCTAAATTTTTTATTTGTTGTTTTACTGTTTGTTTTTAATTTATTTCAGTTGATATTGTTGTTATTGGCTTCTGGAGCCAGTCTTTCTTTGATCATTTTTGAGTCCATGAATTGTAGCATCTACGCAATCCTTAATGCTAGTCCTTTCCCTCTTTCTTTTCTTGACTCGCCTTGTTCATCGTCATTTATTTGTAGTAGTAGTTGTTGTTCTTGTTCTTGTTACATTACAACAAAACGTAAATTTTCATGTGTGGACTATTCTGTACAAACATTGTCTTTACATTCGGTGTGCCCCTCATGTATATAATTTTGTTGGGAACAAAACTTTGTAGATGAAAATTACCATTTATCTCTCCTGAGATCTGATGAGGGAATGGCTCGCCTATGTCGTAATTTTAGAAATAATAACTATTCCTTTCTTCAACTTAGCTGTCGTTGTTAAAGCTGTTATTCTTTCTTCCTCTTTTTAGAAATAGAAAGAAAGGAAAAAGACACAAATATAGATCTCTTCTTTTTTCCTCCTTCTCAACGTCTTCTCTGAGATGATATCCATCATTGTGATATTCGACCTGATATTCGTGGTGTATTTAATAAGTTTCTTGACTTTTTTTGTACAGGCATTTAAAATTGTCATAGACTCTTGAAAATTCATTGTTATTGCTATACATCTTATGAGATGACTGACCAATTTTTATGATTTCAGCTTCAAATGAACAGCTACAGCAGCACTTGGAATACACCCTACTAAAGCCTGATTGTCGCAGCTGGTGAATTTCAAAAATGCAATCTGGACGTGAGGACACTTTAGAAGAACAATATGCAATAAAATTCTGTTTTAAACTTGGAAAAAAAACCCACAGAAACGGATGGAATGCTTCAGACTGCTTTTGGAGCATCTTGCATGAATCGAGCATCAGTTTTTGAGTAGCATAAAAGATTGAAGGAAGGCAGGGAGTCTGTGAGGGATGATGAGAGGTGTGGGTTAGGAAGTCAATACACCAGAGTTGATTGGCCAAAGGGTTAAGTTTAGGGTTACTATGTTGAGGTTTTAAGGGAGTTAAGGAAGAGATTCCGTCGGAAGAGGTGAGCATTCTTCGAATCGGGTCAGTGGCATTTCCAGCAGGACAATGCACCAGTCCACAACTCCATCCTTGTCACAGACTATTTGACCAAGATAGCCATCAAGACAGTTCCTCAGCCTCTCTATAGTCCCGACCATGCTCCCTGTGACTTTTGGTTATTCCCTAAGCTCAGAGGCTGTGGTTATGAGACAATTGAGGAAATGAAAGAGGCTGTGACGAAGGTCATTGACACAAGAGGACTTCCATGGGGTGTTCCAGAAGTTGTTGGAGCAGTACAGCTGGAGGAGATTACTTTGAAGGGGACTAGAGTTTCATGTGTGTACTATCAATAAAAGTGCCCATACGAAAAAAGTCTGGAAACTTATTTAATGATCCTCATATCTACGGGTGTTGTCGGTGAGAGACCCACGTGACTTGAAAACATTTTGTCCCAGGGGTAGAGTTGAATGTGGGAAGAGTAGCGATCATGTATGACATTCCTAAAATTTTCCGTAACATTTTTTTTTTTTTAGATTGATATTATACCACTACTTTAGTTACTGATTTTCCTGTTTATTAAAAAAAAGTTTGATATTATTGTTTCTTGAATTATTTCAATAATCTCAATCTCCCCTCCTTCATCTACCAGCTATTCATTGCCCCCACTTGCCAATGTTTAAAAAAATGATAATAATAATTCAAACTCCTGGGTCTGTTGATTATTTTTTAAGTTCATTCTGCTGTAGTGTCATTTTTCTTTTCTTCTTTTTTTGTGTGTCAAGCGTGATCTATGCTAAGTAAATAAATTCAGATTAACTTTCCATTTTTCATTCATTGAATTTTCCATCATAGTCAGCACTAAACACGCGGTTCTAACTGTAAGTACATTAAAAAAGAAATAAGTGTGGAGAAAATCCTGTTATACTTACTCATTCTAATTTAGTACAATTGAGTTGTTTCAGTCCATGATGGAAGAACCTGTTGCAGGAACTCTTAAATCAGATTATTTATCTATGGGATATTAGGTTTTGTTTTGTTTTTTCAAATATTTACTGTTGCTGCATATAATGTTCTTGTTTTATATACTAATAAAAGTTGAATTTTACCATTGTAAGATTAAATACTATTATTGAGTTAAAACTTGTTGACCTATGTGTTCCACTGTGGGCTCATAATAAGATCAGCTGGTTAAGGTGGAAAAAAAACTCAACACCGTTCAAAAATGCACTAATCTGATTTGTTGCAAATATGCTTAGCCAAGCTGAAAGTAGTGGCACATAGAATTGAACTCACTAGTAATGGTTCGCTGGTGTTCTTGTAAACCATTTCCACCAAACTTTTTACTAAACGGAGTTAATTTTCATGCTCTCCCAAATGAATTGATTAAATTACTACACATAAATAATGTACCAGTGTTTAATACAATTTAACTGAGAAAAGTGTCAGTAAAATAGTAAGTGTAAATGCAACTTTAATTCTTGTGTTATTTCTTCATTATTTATGTTGTAAAAAGTATAGAAAATGGCTTTTATTTCCTTTTAACTTAGCTTTTGTGTCTTGGATAATGAAATTTTGAAATTAACCCATTTTCAAAGTAAAACTGGCAAATGAGCATATTTTCATTTACTTAAGATCTGAATAAAACAACACATAAATCAAATTATTAAGACGAACCCTGTTGGACGACGAAATTCTTAATTTACCAAAAAAACAAAACGAAAACAAAACAAAAAAACACCTCAAATGTAGCTTAACACATGCTAAGACAAACCCTTAAAAGAAAGATAGTACCTTCCTTCCCTCTCCCCCCTCCACTGGCCGTGATAGGATAATGGAATTGTAGTTTAAATGCTAGTAAAATTAGTAATAATTCTAACGAGCATTTGTTAAAATGGAAGGCAAATTTGGAAGTCATCCATTTCCAGAAGTGTTTCAAAGAGGTCAGTAAATTTATTCTACTAAACTGTTCATTTAAAAAAAAAAAAAAAAAATGCATATATTTGATTTAAAATAGTTCTGTCTTAACTCTTCGCTGTATTATGTGTTCTTAAATGAAGAATGAAAATGACTAATCTGAGACTAATTATCAGGAAAACTTCACTGTTGGACGACAAAATTCTAAATTTACCAAAAAAAAAAAATAGAATGAAAATACATGTTAGGGCCAGTATCAGAAGACAGGTTAAAATATACCCAAAATTTCTTTGAATATATATTAGTCCTGGATTTTAACAAAGTTAAAACTTAAGGTAAAAGAAGGACTTTTTTTTTTTTCATACACGTACACATGGGAAGCAGCATGATGGACGTAAATGTATGCGAATAAACCCTTTGAATGCTAAGCACAATGCCTAACCTTTCCTGGACGTGTGAGTCTTGCGGCTTAACGCTCAGGATTGTCAGTTCAATCAGGGAACTACTGCTGCTCATCTATAAGAGTGGCTTCTATAGATGAGAATAAAAACAGCCATCGAAAGATAAGAATCTACAGAAACACCAAAGTGAAAGTACGTTCACCAGATGGAGACACAGAATACTTCAACATTGTTGCAGGAGTACTACAAGGGGATACACTAGCCCCATACCTCTTTATCATCTGTCTAGATTACGTGCTTAGAACTTCGATCGACAAAATCAGAGAAAATGGCTTCGAGCTGACAAAGAAAAGAAGCAGAAGGTACTCCGCAAAAACAATTACCGACGCCGACTACGCCGATGACATAGTGTTACTGGCGAATACACCTAACCAAGCTGAAACACTACTGCATAGTTTGGAACGAGTCGCCACTGGCATTGGCCTTCATGTTAATGCACACAAAACTGAATATATGTGTTACAACCAAACAGGCGACATTTCCCCACTAGACGGAACCTCTCTGAAACTAGTAGACAAATTCACCTACCTAGGAAGCAGCGTCTCATCAACCGAAAAAGACATCGATACGCGACAGCTATCGATAGGCTCTCGATCATATGGAAATCAGATACTGCTGTATGGATGCACTACTTGGACGCTAACTAAACGGCTGATGAAGAAGCTAGACAGCAATTACACAAGAATGTTGAGAGCAATATTGAACAAGTCCTGGCGGCAACATCCCACAAGACACCAACTATATGGCCACTTGCCTCCAATCACAAAAACTATACAATTTAGATGAACCAGACACGCAGGACACTGCTGGAGAAGCAAGGATGAACTCATCAGTGATGTACTCCTATGGACCCCCGCATATGGCCAAGCAAAAGCAGGACGACCAGCTCGAACATACATACAGCAGCTATGTGAGGATACATGATGTAGCCCTGAAGACCTGCCAAAAGCGATGAATGATTGGGAGAAGTGGCGAGAGAGGGTCAGGGATATCCGTGCTAGTTGCACGACATGATGATGATGATTTATACTAAAGTTATACAAAATTGAACATTTCTGGAAGTGAATAGTTTTCTGAGATTTGCGACTTATAATGTAAACCACTTTCACATATCAGCTATCCAAATATTAACTTCTATCAGGTTTTTAAAATTTCATTACTCAGGTCATAAAAACAAAATTTGAAGTGAAAAATATGTCATCAGCAAATAGAGAATATTACTTTCAGACCCCTCCACCACCACAACAAAAGCAAAAATTTTTAACGTTATTAATTGGAAATTCTTCCCCCATTCTTTTTATCTAATTGACTTATTAATTCATTTTTTCCAATGATAATTTTTGGCTTAAGTACTTACTAACTATCAAAATTAGTGAATGAAAAGGTTCAGAAAGCAAATCAATTTTATTAATAAACAAAATAGTATTAATAAATAATTAGTGACTGGCATTTTTTTCAGTTTCAGTTTTTGCGATTGAATATGAATTAACTTCGTTTTGGAATTATTTCTATTTTTATTTGTGACAAAAGGTGATTTGACTTTCTTTTTTTTTTTTTATACATAAAAAAGTTTCTGTGTAAACATTTCCTTGTTTTATTCTTAATTTTTTCTGCTTTAGTTGATGCATCATCATGATTTTTAGACTTGTTAAGAATGACTTGTCGGCAACACAACCTGAGAACTTATTTTGGCAGCTATTGAGCTTTATTCTGGTTGATGAAAATCTATTGGGATTTTTGTTTCTTTCATTGTTTTTATTTCATCCACTTATTTATTTTGACCTTATTTTCATATATATAACAGATGAAACTTTTCTCTAAAGAGGCATATTTTAGGCTTTTATGTCTAAAAGGTTATTTTCTTCTAAATTTTTTATTTGATTCTAATTCCAGAGTATTGTTGGTATTATTATTTTCACTCTGTGAATTTTTCACATCACTTTTTAACTGAAGTCTGAGTGCAAGTCTTCTCAGGTCTCCCAGACTTTTCAAAGTATTCTAGCTGATCTTAAGTGCTGTGGTCTAAATGGACTCAATCCTTCCTGTTATCTCCAGTTACCCCAGTCTATGGAGATCGTTCCAAGGGCACCAACTGCAGTTGATACCATCATCACTTTGATGTTCACAGCTTTTTTAGCTCTCTACCAAGATCCAAGTATTTTTTTCTTTCTTTCTTTCTTTTTCCCAGCACCGTATGCTGGTACAGCAAAATCCACTTGTTAACAAGTTCTTTTCTTTTTGTTCATTAAAACTTGGTTTGATCTTCTGTCTGGAATTGGTTGATCCATTTGTATCTCAAAGTCACTGAGAATTTTATACATTTCATTTTCTAGAACTTTCTTTTGTTTGTTAGTATGATCAAATTTTAATCTCTTGCATAATTCCCAGTGGATTACTTTTCCTACCTAATTATGCCTACTCTTGTATTCCTTTTTGGCCTGTTTGCTGTATTTGCTTATGTAATGACCTGTTTCATCTTCATTGTAATTATTTAAATAAGTATTTCAATAATTTTAACAGGTTTATGCAAGGTTATGAAAAGAAAACCTATTGAAATTAAAATGAAAGAAGTACTAGTAAAAAAAAGTTACAGATAAAGGAAGCTGTGGAGAGCTATTATTATCCAAATATTTTAAAGAGGATATGGCACTTTCTATTTCATATTGGGTACTTATCCAGATTTTCCTGTTGTGGAAATATCTGTTGTAATATACAAAAAAAATTATATGGAAATGTAATACTTATATTCCCCATCCAAATTGGGGCTTCTCAAACCCTTTTTACTTGATGCTCCACTTTAATTTCCATTCATCTCCCCAGTCAACTGGGCTGGGGCTGTAGAATACATCATCATCATTTCTACTGATGAGTTACCCTACAATGAGTGTCATAGATATGACACTAACCATCTGATAGTGAGGCTTCAGTCCTGGAGTTTTGGTTAATGTGGAGTACCTCTTCATAGTCATTACTCTCTGGTTCTCTCTGACCCAGAGTTGTAGTATCTGTTAGGGCCCTGTTTATAGGTTAAATAGGACTATGTAATCTTTTACTTTACTTGAAACCATTTGACTGTGAGCAAATAGAACTATGGGTATTTGATTGTAATACATGAAACCATTTAACTGAGTGCAGACAATAAATATCAATACTTGAAACCATTTCACTGCAAACAAATGTGTTCTAACTAATTTGAAAATAATGTTCCCTTAAAAATCATATGTATAAACAGGATTTGGCATTAAATATTAAGGGTTGATATACCATTGAACCAAATAACCTAACCATTCACCCCTAAATGAATTAATTGAATATTAAATTACAAAACCTAAATAATTACCCCATGTTTAATACAATTTAGATGAGAAAAGAATCAGTAAACTATAAATGCAAATGCTCCTTTAAATCTTCAATTATTTCTTAATAAGAAAGATAGGTTTGGTGGGCACTGAGATCATTGATATGAGGTTGTAGGTTTGTGATATTGAAAAGGTTTAGTGACATCAGAGCCTGATAGTTTGTTGAATTAAATGACCTATATGTTTGGAACATGTATGTGAATGACACATCACTGGTGGTCATCACATCCAGTTAGGCATTTTGCGAGGCATATCATATCTGGCTATTAATCTTCATTATTTTGTGATTTTTAAAAATTTCTACTTTTATAAAAGCAAACTCCTGTGGACCCCTATGTTTTTATTCATTTACAAGAGGTCTGTACGAATCACTTTGACAAGCCCTGATCCAGGTAAATTTCTGTTATTTCCTTCATTTTTATTTCAATCCACAAAATTGTATAGTGTTATGTTTTGACCTTTTGAACCGGCCAAAAATGCCATTCAAGGTGATGCACCGGAAGGAAGTGACACATTCTAATGGCAGTTATGAGAGGAAATCGCGTGGGTGGAAATTGGCTGATGAAATGGGACGAGCTAAAAAATTCCCATGGTACACTACAGAGTGATGCACCGGAAGAGAGTGACCTCTGAACTGCATGACAGTTATTTCCGCTTGATGACGATTAAACATTTGATTTCAAAGATCGAGTGGGCGTCGAACGATTATATAACTCAGTTGAGTTCGACGAGCCAGTTGAATTGAGTTCTGGTTCCAGTTGAGTTTGACGCCCAGGGGGCCAGTCGAGTTGCCAGTAGAGTTCCAGACAGTTGGAGACGAGATGTGGTAAGGAAAGCCACACCCGACCGAGGGGGCCCTCGGGAACCCTGATGGAGTTTGGGGTCCAGAGAAGATGCTGATAAGATGCAGTAAAGAAAGCCAGCATCCAGCAGAGTTGGCCCTAGGCCTCCGGTTGAGCAGCTCTAGAGAACAAGAAAGACACAACATGACGGTCATAACAGTGGGGTCAAAATATTACAGTTTATGTTCGGTCTCCAGCTCCCTCTCACAGTAAAACCCCACACAACCTTTTTGAACCCTTGCAATAAAGTGAGAGGTAATATTTTGTTAAAGAAGATTTCCTGCGTTTTGTCATTGCGTGTTTCTGTTATTCATTGTGTTGTTATGATGCTGCATGAACATGTAGATGAGTATATAACAATAGCAGCAATAAGTATTAGACTTCTATATCATTTTTTTTACATTACTGCAGACATTTCCTCAAAGTGATATTCTGGATAAATACCTCTTATTCTCTTAATTTTTGAAGGTTTCTATTTCAATCACCAAATGAATTAATTGCAAAACTTTAATTACTTTTGAAGACAAAACATGTATATGTCAGTAGCCATACATAAGTGCCCAAAACAATTTTTAAAAATTTGAAAAGAATTGCTGTTGAACTGTAGTATTGCTTGTAATACTTTTGTTTATAAAAACTCATTTTTGATATAAAAGACTCAACTTTGATTTCAAATAATGAGGGAAAGATTGAAATAGTGTTATCCAATGTAAACATTTCCATCCAATATGTATATACCCAACCCCACTGCCAAGGTCAATTTTTAAGCAGAGTAAAGCAGGTTGAAACTTCTCTTAAACTGGTTGCCTAACCAAGACTGAAGAATCCAGTCTGCCTGAATAACACATTTAAATACTTATGTGTACCAATTCATTTCAGGTGCAATATTCACTATCTTAACAGAAGAGATGAAAATTATTTAAGTCTTATTTTAAGTTTTCAGGGTAAAGTTTATAATAAACTACATCATATAAAGATGTAGTTTATAATAAACTTTACTCCAATGATATCACAGTGATATTAGTGTTCTTAGTAAAAAAAAAAGAATATTTCATTTACCCTAATTATTAATGATACAGCTAATTCAGGCTAGAGAAAAGGGAGAAAATAAAATTACAATCATCTTTTGGTGCAAAATGTATTTTAACCTGGTATGTGTACTTGATATCTATTACCCTGGTGGGTAGAGTGTTCACCAATGGCCTGGAAGTCCAGGTCAAGTCACATCAAAGACTCAGAAAATGGTATTTGATGCCACCTTGCTTAACACTTATAAGGTACGGATCAAGGGTTAAGTGGAGCAATCCAGGGAAAGGAATATCACCCTCCTCCACACAGTATAGTAGCTAAAGAGAGCCTTCAGGTCACCCGCAACTACAGTTGCCAAGTTTACTACTTATATATATATATATATATAAGTAAAGATTTTTTAGGTGAGTCATCTTTTGTGTCAATAGATTAAATATTTCTGTGAGGAGGAAAAAAAAGATTAAGCACAAAATTTTATGATTTTTTTAAAACTAAAATTGGTGAGCACCTGTCAGTATATGTGTTGAAAATCAAGGAAAACGGTAAACAGTGGTCAGGCTTTAAGAGAATGGAGATTAAATCTTTGTTGTTACCTAATGATTATAGTTGAGTTGTTACTATTTACTGTTATCATCAGTCATCCTTATTACTCTCTCTAGCTGCCATTATCAACCTCTATGTCAAGCTACAACCTATTTGTAAGATTTATATTACAAGTAATTGCAAATAAATAAGAAATGTATAATTAGCATTTAACAGTCATCTCTCTTGATGAATTGTAATGATCAGGGTGTACATCAACAAAGAAGTGAGTGTGTTGCCACTATAAAAATGTTCAGCTATGGCTTTTCTTTCTAGCTTAGAACTTTTTGAATGGCACTCATAGATTTTTGAATTGGTCAGTTATGAACAGGGACAGAATTCCCTTTTAAAAATGTCACATTTATTTAACAATGAATTGGAATTGATTTCTTTTAAATGTTAAAACTTTCAATCCAAAATGAGGAGTGAATTCCCTTAAAATATCCTAAGAAAAGCTATGAACATCCTCTCCTCATTCAGTAAAATGTACATGCCACTAAAATTTCAGTAGCATCACTGGTCATGGTTGCACTTATTTGCTCAACAAGGAAGCTACAGAAATAAACTTGTTCTTTTCTTTTTTTTTCTTTTGTTTTATCACAGGAAAGTTTCTCTTGCATAATTGAAGCAATGATAAAACAAATTCACTAATTTGCCTACAATATCTGAATAATGTACATGATTTGGATTTTATTGATTTTATTTAGACAACTTTGTCAGTTTTGTATCTGTTTTGATTACCATTGCCTCTGATTAGACTTTGAAAATGCTAATAAACCTCTTTGTGTCTGTTTACACAATAGAAATCAAAAACTTTGGTTAAATAATGTATCTCCTACCTAATTATAAGATACAGTTTTGCTAATATTTATTGGATAATGTGTATATATATATATATATATATATCTCCAAAGATGATGAGTTGGGAATGATTCTATTTAAGAATATATAAGCGGTTCTTATAAATCTCCAGGAGTGCTTAATGTATGATAATTCATTTATAAATTTCTTACAAAGCAAATTTCCATATTATTGAAAAAACTCAACAAACTGTCATCTGGCTTTTATAAATTTATTTCAGTTGGCAACTCAATTAATCTCTTCAGCTTGCCATCACAGAGAGAAAATATTTTTCAATGGATTCTGACTCAATGAAAAAACAAGCAGAGGACAAAAAGACAAGGGCTAGAAGTTGGTGCCATATGAGTTTAAATCTATTTTTATGACGGCATTTAAATATGAGTTTGAACTCCTATTTAAATGTCGCCATAAAAATAAATTTAAGCTCATGTGAAAAAGGTTAATATTAGAAAAAATGATAGTGATAACAGTTGGATGAAATTAATGGTGTCAGTATTACTATTGATATTATTCGTAATAATGATGATGATGAATTAGCAATAATTGTAATAATACTATTTTATTGATAATAATGAAATTATTAATAATTAATAAATATCATTGGGCATTCCTTTTACTAACCTTAAATAATGAAAAAAATGCCCCAAAACTTTTTGTGCATTGAAAAGAATACGAGTCTGTTCAATATAGAAAGAGTTACTAAGACATATCAAGATAATGATTCTCATTGATAACTCTGCTTAATTTACTAAATGAAGTATTGATTGATTGATTTTTAGTGGCATGTCAAGCCATCTAGGGTTATTTTATGCCTAACAATTAGGAAATAGTGTTCATTGAAAGTTTATATTCACATTTGTGTAATTATTTCTTCAGAGTTTTTTGCACATATGATATCAAGTATTCCTATTGTAACCTAACAAAAGGTTGTTATTAAATGAGTAATAACCTAAACAGAGGTTGGAAATGAAATGGAAATCTTTATAACATTAACAAAATACAATATTCACCAGGAGCATGAAGAAGGAATCCACTGCTATTTGTGACTACTTAGTCAGCAAAATTATTCTCCTCTCAATAGTGTCCAACATATTTATGATGAATGGGACATACCCATTAATGTTCACCAGTAGTGTATATAACACCCACGTTTTAGATTTACTCTGCACAGAGGCAATATCTTGTCCTTTTTGGGTTGATTCTCTCTGTATCCCTTCTTTTCCTCTTTGTCTTTTTAGTATTTTTCCCTTTGGAGCTTTTCAAGCAATGGACACATCAAATGTGTCAAGAAAAACTTTCATAGGCTCAACATTGACTGGAGCATTGTTCCCTTCATCTGTATGCCTACTTTTTGTTTGATTCAAGTGCCTTTTGTGCACTGTTTTTGGTCCTTTGGTTAAATATATCATCCTACTGATTCTTCCGATGATAGTTCCAACTTCCCAATATCTTTTTCCTGTTTGATACATTCATTAAAAAAAACCTTTTCACCCCCTTTGTAAAATTTATTTCCATTTTTTTTAACTGTATGTTTAACTTTTTCCAATCTTATTTAATGAGCAAATTTAATTTCTGCTGGAGTCATGGCCGAAGGCACATTTTTATTTGGTGTAAGCTGATATACTTGTAGAACCTGTTGCAATGCTGCCTCCAAGGATCCACTGTTAGATTTTTTCAGGGCCCTTTGAAGGTGTCCACAAACCATTCTGCTTGGCTGTTGCTCTTCTGGTGATAAGGGGTTATTGTTATGTGTTCTACCACAAATATTTTACAAAATCCTTTGAATTCTTTTGATGTTAATTGGGTGGCATTGTCTGAAACTGGGACCCTGAACCTTATGAACAGTTCATGTAGAAACCCAATTACTACTCTCATGATTAGTTTCTTGCATCTCAATATCTCTGGTCCCTTGGAAAAACTGTCTACAACGATCAAATAATATGAACCATTAAGTGGACGAGCAAAGTCAATATGCAGACATGACCATGAGCGGTCAGTTCTGGCTATGAATTGAACTTTATTGGTGGTGCTTTGGTTGCCAAAGCACAGCTTTTGCATGTGTGTACTAAACTTTTGATGTCTATACATACCATGCCAGTACACATAACTTCTCATTCAGCTTTTTATTCTAGATATACCAGAATGCCCTATATGGAATTCTTTAAGAATTAGTTTCTGTAGTGATGGAGGTACCACCACTCTTTCACTGTACATGAGAACATCATTGCAAATTGAATATATCATGGATTCTGTTGAACTTCTGTCTTTTAGTTTTTTCTTCATTTACACTATAAAATTCTCATTCAATGCTTTATTTTTATTTCTTCCATCACAGATAAATCCCACACAGTATTGTATAATATTTTTTTAATCTCTACTTCAGCTTGTAAAGAAGCTGTGACCCTGTCTTCCAAAGGTTCACTTTTTGTGGGGATAAGTCTGGACAATCCGTCCATGTGACACAATTTACTTGATGACAAGAATTCTATCCTAAAATTGTAATTCAATGAGATGGTTTTCTATCGCTGCAACCTATTAGTTGTATGGGTCAGTAAGCTTTCTTCTTTTTTTTTTTTTTTTTTTTTTTGACCTCAAAATAGTTAGCGATGGTCTGTGTTCCATTAAACCGTCTTTGGTGGAGGAATCTTTGAAATTTCTCTAAGGCAAACACAATCCCTAAACTCTCATTTTCTATCACAGAATAATTCTTTTTGGCTGGAAGAAGCATCCTAGATGTGTATGCAATAGGTTTAATTGAGCTGTTTTTGAGTTTATGTATGATGCAGACTCCTTTTCCCCTATATATTTTTTTGATTGTAATGTGTCAAAAACAAGTCTGAAGTTAGCATTCCTTTAGTTTTTTTAATACTTCCTGGCCCTCTGTTGTCCAAACCCATTTAGAGTCTTTTTTTGTAGTTTTTTAAACCAAGCTCACAAACAATGCGTGTTTGGCACAAATACATTGTGATAATTTGCCAAACCTGGGAAATTTTGTAGGGAGCTTACATTTTCAGGAGCAGGCATGTCTTTTATAGCTCTGGCTTGTGCTGGATCTGGTATCTTGCCATTTTTATTAATCATTTGTTCCAGATATTTGATTTTATTAATAAGAATATTTGCAATTTTTTTATTTTAGTTTGAATCCATAGTCCTGAATCCTTCTGAAAACCTCAAAAACATTTTTCCTGTGCTCATCTGGGTTTTCACTTTTCAGTAAAATAACATCTTAATAAGTGACTGCTAAGTCAAGTCCACTAAGCATTATATCCATTACTTGCTGAAAAATTGCAGGGGTGACCTTTATCCCAAAAGCTAATCTATTGAATTTAAACATTTTTCAATGTGTGTTTATCATAACTAATTTGGAACATTTGTCATCCTCTTTGATCTGCAGATATGCATTGCTTAGGTTGATTTTCGAAAAGATCCAACCCCTGCTAAGTTGTGCCAAAACCACTTCCCGAGCTGGAAGTGGGTAATGATAATTTTTGAGAGCATCGTTTAAGCCTGTGGAGAAATCCACACCAACACATATTTCTTTTGACTTTTTCTTTATATATACCGTTTAGATAAAACACTCATTTTTTTCAAGTCTATCAAGCTTGTCATTGATCTGTTTTAACTCTGCAATAGGTACACACTTTTCTTTTTGAAAACTGGTTGTACATTTTCTTTTAGCTTGAATTTAGCTTTTATATTATTGCACCTGCCTAAACCACCTGAAAATACCTCTAAAAATTTTATTTTCAATTCTTTCTTTAAACTTTCTGCTTTGTTGCTAAAACCTTTAATTTCTTAGCAAAGCAAACTGATAGGACTGTTCTATAACTTAAACTGCTCCATCCAGTCCATTTCAAAAAGGTTATTTGTATTTTTCATTACAAACTGTATTAATTTTAATGTTTTCTCATTCAACATCACAATTGTGTAAATTGTCCTTCGGATTTTATTTTCTGGTAACCATTAATGTTGGTTTTCCTATTTTTTTTTCCATGTATATACATTTATTTTGCTTAAGTCAGACCTGCTATCCAATTGTAATTTAATATTTTTGTTAAGGATTTTTACCTGCACAAATTTCTTAAATTCCAACCAGCAGATTCATCCACATTTGTAACTTTATCGTAATTATTCATTTGTTTTTTTTTATTTTTGTCTTACAGTGAGTTTTCTTATATCCTTTTTCTTTTTTTTTTGCAATGAAAACATATTTTTTGTATGGACAGTCATTATAAAAATGTAGTTCTCCACATGTGTTACAGGGGTTTGGATTAATATTTTTTCTTCTTCACTTTATTTTCTTGACGCACTTTTTAAATGTGCAACACACTTCTTCATAATTTTTATGTTATATGGTTTCAAGTAATTATCTTTACTTAATTATAGTAATTTGTTTGTACACAGTTATATAGTTTTAAGTAACTAATAATAATCCTCAGTAAACAATTATAGCTCCAAGTAAATATTCTTAATACAAATAATTTACAGATATATGGCATCAAGTATTCCAATCAAATACAAAGGGGGTGTCCTCATGGTGTAATGGTTAAAGCGATGGGCTGTGGAATCGTAGTATGCGAGTTTGTACTCCAGTCATACTATTACGTTCACTTTCGGACAAATACCCTTGGGAAAGGTATGAACCCCCTTATCCTCCCAGCTATGGGTTAAATAGTACCACTACTGTTCTTCTCGGAGAATAGCTTTGCCATTAAATAACCTACAAAGGTTGATATGCCATTAAACAAAGAAACCAAACCAAACCATCAAATACAAATATTTTTAAACAGATCAATTTGGGACCATAAAAGGTACTACCACTCAGTATCAGAGTAGATCTGGAAGTAATTGTAATGAAGGAGTACTCCACACACCCTAGAGCTCCAGAACTGTAATCTCACCATCAGATACAGCTTAGTCATACTCAGAACAGCTTCTCTTTTCAGTGGGGTTGTGTTACCCCTCTACAGAGAATACAGTCAGCATATTCTAAGTCCCACCAAATGGGCAAAAGAAAAAATTTGTTATTAATAATGTTTAACAGTATAAATTTTTAAAATGAACTTTTGAATTTATATATAATGTTGAAATACTTTAGTTGCTTACGAAAATGCACCTCCCAACAAGAAAAGTTTGAGTACTACTGCACTAAGCGGATGACTTTCTTTGACAAGTTATCACATTTGTCATCTTAAGGAGGTTAATCCTTAATCTGTACACATTTCTGCAAGACATTCATATTTGCTACTTAATTTTAGGGGTTAAGATGGGATAATTGAGAAACCATCATGTATTTACCTAGGAAACAAAAGCTGAACTAAATTGTTGGAATTTGTCCTAGAAAGACTTTGTTACATTATAATCTTACAATGGTTTACACTGCTTTCTATCATTTTCCACATTTTTTTTGTTGCCAGCTTGAAAGACTGTGCTCTTCCCAATATAAATAAGTGTAAAACTCTCTTACTGCAAGATGTAATTGGACAGAATTTTGATTTCTTAACTTCAATAAAAAAAAAAAAAAAAAGAGAGAGAAAAATTAAATTATTTGTTTTAGTAAAATAATTATTCACATTTATCTAAACTTTACTGAGTAGTTTTATTAGTTGTTCTTTAAGCTGGAGATGTATAATAATTACATTGTATTATGCCCTCAAATATGTATACAAGAATTATATGCATACTATTCATATCTACATCTGTGTATATCCCTTTCTCTTTATATGTTTATCTATGCATTCCTCCCTCTCTATGTATCTATCAATGCATCTATCTTTTATATCTCTGTTTATATATGTGTCATACTCATTTTTTTTTGGTGGGGGGGGGTCCTCGTGGTCTTATGGTTAAAGCGATGGACTGCAGAATTGTAGTAAGCGAGTTTGTATTCCTGTCACACTATTACGTTCACTTTCGGGTAAATACCCTTGGGAAAAGTATGAACCTCCCAGCTATGGGTTAAATAGTACCATTACTGGTCTTCTTCGAGAATGGCTTTGGCATCAAATGACCTCCAAAGGTTGATATGCCATTAAACAAAGAAACCAAACCAATCATTTTTTTATCTACCTATGTAGCGTAGTAATAAAAATTCAAAACAGGAAAGCTTTCAGTCTTGATGAAATACCACCTGAAGTATGGAAAACAAAGAAATTTGATGACATACTGCTCCGTTTCTGCAGTGCTGTATATAACTAGAACACAATAGACAAAGAGCTGTATCCTCCCTTTTCACAAGAAAGGTGACCTCAGAATTGCCAAGAACTACCAAAGTATAACCATTACATCCATAGTGGCTAAGGTATACAGTGCTCTACTACTCAACCGCATTGACCTGAAATTGAGAAAATTCTTATGAAGAATCAAAATGGCTTTCAGAGAAATCAATCCACAAAATTGCAAATTCTCATAATCCATTGAATTTTGGAAGGTGTTCATGCAAAAAACCTTGAGGTGACACTCTTATTTGTAGATTTCTCCAAGGCATTTGACTCTAGACACAGAGGGAAGGTGGAGCAAATACTTCTAGCCTATGGTCTCCTCAAAGAAACCATTGCAGCCATAATGATGCTTTACAAAAACACAAAAGTAAAAGTTCACTCTCCAGACAGAGACACAGACTTCTTTGACATGGTTGCAGGTATTCTTCAAGGGGATTCACTAACCCCATACCTATTCATAATCTGCCTAGAGTACGTACTTCAAATGTCGATAGATTCAATGAAAGAAAATGGCTTCCCAATGGAAAAGGCAAGAAGCAGACGATACCCTGTACAAACTATCACGGACACAAACTCCGCTGATGACATAGTGCTTCTGGCTAATACACCTGCCCAGGCCAAATCCCTACTGCATTGTCTGAAGAAGGCAAGCAGGTGGCATAGACCTCCATGTCAAGCAGATAAAACAGAGTACATGTACTTTAATCCAAATCAAAGAGAAGACATCTTCACACTAAAAGGTGGCTCCTTGAAACTAGTGGACAAATTCACCTACCTTGGAAGTAGCGTCTCATCTACGAAAAATGACATCAATACGCAACTAGTGAAGGCATGAACAGCTATCAGTTGTATGGAAGTCAGACCTATCCGATAAAATAAAACGTAATTTTTTCCTCGTTGCAGTCATGTCCATACTACTATATGGATGCACTACATGGACACTGTGTATAAAGAAAAAGCTTGACAGCAATTGCACAAGAATACTATGGGCTATTTTTATTGTTAAGGGTTTTCGGACTATTGTCTTCATCTTTATTGTTATATTCGCAACATTTCGGCTGATATGTCTGGCTTTCTTCAGGTGTTTTTCAAACTTGGGAGCCTGCACAGAACTTCGAACCCTGTCCTTTATTTAATCCACAGAGGTTGCTTGTTCTGATTCTGTTAACCATAACCGGGTATAAGTGCTAAGTATTCCTGTATTGTTACTCACCTGCAGTCAGGATTGAACCTGCAACCTTCAGATGATTGTCACTTTAGAAGCTTAGGGACCCAATGTCTATAACCATTATGCTGTGTGTCCTGCTGGACAATTCAGAGTGAATTTTTGGGACTTATAAACTTAATGTTCTCACATCACTATGATCACGTGGATTAGATAAAGGACGTGGTTCAAAGTTTCATGTAAGCTCCTGAGTTCAACAAACACCTTAAGAAGGCTGGAGGATATATTGGCTGAAACGTTGTGAATATAATATATATAACAATAAAGATGAAGACAATAGTCCAAAAACCCTGAACGATAAAACTCATTAAGCTTTGTCTCAAAAATTCATCATCAGTATGAATCAAAAATTCAGACAGCTAATACTACGAGCTATATTGAACAAATCCTGAAAGCAACATTCCACAAAACAACAACTGTATAGCCACCTCCCACCCATCTCAAAAACAATCCAGACTAGATGAACAAGGTATGTGGAGAAGTAAGGACGAACTCATAAGCAACATTCTCCTATGGACCCTTTCACACAGATGAGCAAGTGTTGGATGACCAGTTAGAACGTATTTACAATAGTTCTGTATTGATGTAGTCTAGAAGACCTGCCAGAAATTATGGACAATAGAGATGAATGGCGAGAGAGAGTTAAGGAAATCCATACTAGTGGCACAACATGTTAATGGTGATATATGTGTATATATTTAATCAACATTTTCTTTTCTAAACATGTTTCATTAAATAAGATAGACACTTTGCTTATTTTATAGTTGGTCTCTTCAAGTCTTCCTATGAGTCATTTGACATCTGGATAAATGAATTAAAAAATGACATATTTTTCCCCAAGTACTTTCAGCTCTAGCTGGAGCCATCTTCAGCTATGTAGTAGATGAATTTAAATGTCCATTATAAGAATCCTTCTCTGATAAATAACATCAGCCTGATTAGAATGACTCTTTCAAGACATTCAACACTTCACCTATTCAACGCTAGTTCCATCTCTCAATAC
>CAUZXS010003477.1:35000-79361 GCA_963585895.1 Sepioteuthis lessoniana
AGTACAAGGAATTGTAAATATAGATTTAAAAAAACAAAAGCAAAAAAAATGTTATAGCTATTATTTGTGTACATAACTTGGAGGTGCTCATTTCAGCCAATTTTAACGAATTAAGTTAGTATTTGCCTGTGGATGTTTCCACCCCCCTGCCTCTGCTGGCAGGATGTGACACAAGGCCAAGTTTTAAGAAGAGTACAGCTGGTTTGAATTCATAGTTTTCCTTCTTCCAGTCTTGATTTTCTAACCAAGGATGAAAAAAACCCAGTCTGTTCTACTATTTGCTCATAGCTGGGGTAGAAGAGATTGATTCATGCCTTTCCCAAGTACATTAATACCAAATGAAAGGCAAACAGCCTTGCCTATAATTTGAATTCTGTTCATTGATTCTGTTTCCTACAAGGATAGCTGTTATGTTATGTATGCCTCCTTCCTTGTCTGCATATTTCTGCACAAAAAGTTATTCAGCACATTCAGGATTAAATCTTCTCTCAAAAATGTATTAATGAAAGACTGCTGCCTAAATACATAATACACAATGAGTTAGACATGTTTTAGAAAATTTATATCAGGATACTATTAATGTACATATATGAGATTTTCTAATGCTAAATATTCCACAAATTGGCAGAAATTAAACATTGGCATAATGATGGGCTGTGTTAAATCTCCATTAATTTTCGTTTTGGTAATGGAAATGTTACTATGCAGTACTGAAGATACCACTAGTAAGAAAACTGTCCCATCTATGAAGGCTTTTATGTATTACGTGACTGATTTCAGGGTCAAAATCATACATGGAAAAACTGCTGAAATGCCTACAGGAGCTTTTCAAGTGAACAGTAATGAAGATAAGACTTTCTAATAGCCACAGTCTATCTATAATCAAAGGAAAATGCCAAGAAATTAAATTTGTATCAATAATAACGTAATCCCCACAATATGTGAAAAAAGCGTAAAAAGCCTTGGTTACTGCTATTCCTTTCCACTTACTGATCGTCACTGGTGGCAAATTCTTTTAAAACAATTAAAAGATGGACTACTCTTCATTGATAAATGTGACCTTATTGCAAAAGATAAAATATGGTGTGTTTATTTTGGTTTAATCCCAAGATTAGCATGGCCCATGATATATGAGGTATTGCTTTCAAGAATTGAAAAATGGAAAGCCTAATCAGTAAGTTCCTTAAGAAATGGTTGGGAGTTCCTAAATCCTTAACAAACGTGGTGTTATACAGTTCATCAACGAAGCTGTAGCTACCCACAAAGTCACTTGTTGAGGAATTTAGGTAAAGCACGACTGTTCCGAATGCTGCGCGACTCTGTAGACCCACTTGTGAAAAGTGCACATCGTGCCATAACAATAGGTCGGAAATGGAACACCAAATATCCAGTGGAGATGGCAGAATCTTCCCTCAAAATGAAAGAAGTAATCGGCTCTGTGGCAACTGAGAGAGCCGGACTTGGTCTTCACCCACAAAGGTGGTGGTCAAAAGAGACCACAAAGAATAAACAAAGAATGATTTCGGAAGAGATTCATCAATTTGAGGAAAGCAAACATCTCACCATAGCTGTGGTGCAACCCAAACAAGGTGCATGGATTAGGTGAGAAAACACCAAGGACAGGACCATCACATGGAGTAACATCTAGCAAATGGAGCCTAAACAATTAGGTTTCCTCATTAAGGCAGTTTATGACATATTACCTACACCAATAAATTTAAAACTCTGGGTGTTAAGTACACCCAACCTTTGCTAAGCATATGGAAAAATTGCTAATCTCAAACACGTTTTAACTGGATGTCAGTATTCCCTTAGAAGTTACACGTGGAGACATAACGAAATCTTAGGGATTATTGCTGAGATTGCAAAAATGTGTTGTGAAACTGCCAATAAAATTTCATGTATAAAAACAAGTATACAATTTGTTAAAGAAGGAAGCGTTTCGAAAACTCCACATAGAAATAGGCACAAACCAACATTGCTTGATGGTTGCATGGACTGGCACATTATTGCTGAAGTAGATTGGCAACTCGCTTTTCTAACGGAAATAGCATCAACTCACCAGCGTCCAGATCTCATCATTTGGTAAGTTAATTCAAAGTTATCATTGCTGAATTAATGATCCCTTTTGAGGCCGACATCGACTGGGCGCATCAGTGTTAATTGAAAAAGTACGAAGACGTACATGAGCAGTGTGTTAAGAATGGCTGGTCAACAGATATATTTCCTTGAGAGTGGATGTCGAAGTTTTATATCGAACTCAACCTCTACATTTTTAACCAAACTCAGACTTTCACCAGCAGAGAAGAGGGAATATATAAAAAAGATCCAAAACAAAACTGTAACTGCATCTGAGTGGATATGGCATTCGTACAGGTCAAACACCATCCAATAAAGTCTGGTAGTATTGTGAGATACTGCTGGGGTGCCCTGGGTTAGTGGTAATGATGCTTCGGCCCCGAAACCATGCCTAAACCCAGAGTCATCATCTGATGAAGACTTTCTTGGAAGCAAACCTTTTTTTTGCGTCAGTTCTTGTATATAATTTTTTAAATATATCTTATTTTTTAAATAATTCTTGTTAACTTTCTTTTAGAAGTATTATTTTCAAAGTTTTAGTTCCATATGTCCCCTCCAAAACAAACAACAAAAATAAATGTGCATGGTTAGGAAGAAAATAAATGGGCTTTTGGATATTATTTTTATTCTGGGCAGCACTAGGTATTTCTCCTTGCATAATTAAAAAAAAAATCTGAAGGCTCCTAATGCTTAAATATATTTATTTATTTTTCTAAGATGAATTATTTGATTTATCCCATTAACCTGCTTCAAGGAAATAAACTTGTTCACTAATGTCCTGAAATCAAGTCAGATAAGCACACTTGAATTTTTCAGCTAACTGCTTCTTTTGTCTATCTTAGAAACATGGAGATGAAACTTGTGATAACACATTTTGGGGTGATGAAACATACATTGAATTTGATAATCTGTCAATTTTGGATAATTTTGATGAGTTTAAACCAAAAACAGATATACTTCTGTTTTTGGTTTAAACTCATCAGAATTATTCATGACTGTTCATATTAATGAATAATTATTCATATTAAAAATTATAATTAAAATGACATTAATAACATTAGTGTCAGCTAATGTTGCCGAGTTGTTGCGTGTTTATTTTTTATTTGATTTCATATGTTATTTTTTGCTAGTATAGAATTGACTGCCGTAACCTTGAGATGAGGTAATCTGAATCAAAAGAATTAATTATTGTTTCAGTGCTTATTTAGCCACTCTTTATTTTTTATGTTATTTTTTGTACAGTATTTTTTATTGCTTTGTTGTTATGAGGCTTATTTTTCTTGTATAGGACTTGGCAGAATAATCTTTCCAGTTTGAAACATACATAAAAAAAACCCAGAAAAGACAATATCGATCCTATTTAAATTTGATTTAACAATGTCATTTTGTTTTAGAGATTATATTGTCCAAACGCTATCCCTTACTCCTGAAACCTTATTCTGAAGTTCACTTCAGTGATATTTTCTTGTGTTTGAATACTAATTTCCCTTTTAAAGTTAAACCAGTCTCTGAAATTTCCAACTTTCAACAATATGGTTTTCGTGTCAGGAACTTTTCTGTGATAACCTTCTACAAAATAATTCAACCCAGTCAACTGGGACTGTGAAATACACTGACTGTATCTCTGCAGAAAGATAAGACCCCTCCCCTCCCTGAGAGTGTCCTGGATATGACACAAAACCATCTGATGTTGAGGCTCCAGTAATGCTACAGCTTCAGGAATGTGGAATACCTCTTCATTGCCATTGCTCCCAGGTCCACTCTGACCCAGAGTGGTAGCACCTGATAGGGTCCTATCTATGGGTCCAATAGAACTGTTTGACATTTAAACTGTGTACAAATAAATGACTTATACTAAATTGAGTTGTTAGAAAGAGAACTGTTTGATCATTTAATGGTGTTTAAACAAATGACTGATGTTTAATTGAATTGTTAGTATTACATAGCAATGCTTGGAACCATTTAACTGTGTGCAAATGAATGAAAAATGTTGAATTGTTTGTTATACATAGCAATGCTTGGAACCATTCAACTGAGTGCAAATAAATGAATAATGTTGAATGGAATAATTAGTGTTTGATAGTAATACTTGTAACCACTTCACTGTGTGCAAACAAATGATTAATATTGAATAGAATTAGTAGTATAAGATAACCATAATTGAAACCATACAATTGTGTAGAAAGAATAGCAATACTATTGTGCATACAAATTTAACTCATTTAAAAATGAAATTACCTACAAATGATTTATCATAAATAGAATTATTTGTGTTGGATAGAACTGCTTGAAATCATTTAATCGTGTGTCCAAAAATAAATGAGCTCAGGTTTGTTTAAAAATTTTATCTACAAAATGTTTTCGAATCATATCTTATATATATATATATAGAGAGAGAGATTTGGCATTAAATAACCTACAATGGTTGATACTATTTACCAACCCCTCCGCTCGGGCAGGATATGACACAAGGTCAGTTTTTAAGCGGAGTTTAACAGGTTTTAATTCAGAGTTTTCCTTCTCCTAGACTAGTTGCCTAACCAAGGCTGAAGAACCTAGTCTGTCCTACTATTTACCCATAGCTGGAGGGAGAATAATTGGATTCATACCTTTCCCAAGGGTATTAGTGCTATGTGAAATGCAATCAGTCTCGTCCAGGATTTGAACTCGTGTCGCCGTGTCCAATTCCTACGACGATAACGACTACACCAAGGGCACCTCCCTAACCTACAATGGTTGATATGCCATCAAACCAAACCAAACCAAAATGCTTATGAAAGAACTACTGTGTTGCAATGATAATCACTATTTTTTAAATTACTTTCAGTCAGAAATGCATGCTGTTCACCATTCCATGCTTTGGTGACAACTGAAATGGCATGGCTGTTGCTCAAAAACATTTCTCACTGCTACTAGCAGCTGTGCCACTGTAATTTTGAATTCAGGTGATCATCCTGTTGGATGCTATTCTTTGATAAATTCAAAGTAAGTTTTTTTTTCATCCTCTTCATCATCATCATCATATCGTGCTGGCAGCACGGATATCCCTGACCCTCTCTCGCCACTCCTCCCTATCGTTCATCGCCCTAGGTAGGTCTTCAGGACAACAACCTGTATCCTCACATAGCTGCTGAATGTACGTTCGTGCTGGTCGTCCTGCTTTTGCGCGGCCGTGTGTGGGGATCCATAAGAGTACATCTCTTATGAGTTCATCTCTGCTTCTCCAGCAATGTCCTGCATGTCTGGTTCGCCTAACTTGAATAGATTTCGTGATAGGGGGCAGGTGGCCGTACAGATGGTGTTTTGTGGGGTGTTGCTGCCAGGACTTGTTGAGGATTGCACGCAGCATTCTTGTGTAATTGCCATCTAGTTTCTTCTCCAGCCATTTTGTTAGCGTCTATGTAGTGCATCCATATAGCAGTATCGATGTGACCGCTGTCTGGAAGAAACTGCGTTTCATTTTATCGGTTAGGTCTGATTTCCATATAGTCGATAGCCTATTGATAGCTGTCCATGCTTTCGTTAACCTCGTTTCGATGTCCTTTTCGGTTGATTCGACGCTGCTTCCTAGGTACGTGAATTTGTCTACTAGTTTAAGAGGGGTTCCTTCTAGAGTGGAGATGTCCCCCGTTTGGTTATAGCACATATATTCCGTTTTGTGTGCATTAACATGGAGGCCTATGCTTGCTGCTGCTCGTTCCAGGCTATGCAGAAGTGTTTCGGCTTGGTCAGGTGTATTTGCCAGTATCGCTATGTCATCGGCGTAGTCGGCGTCGGTAATTGTTGTTGCGGGATATCTTCTGCTTCTTTTCTTCGTCAGTTCGAAGCCATTCTCTTTGATTTTGTCAATCGATGTTCTAAGTACGTAGTCTAGACAAATGATAAAGAGATACGGAGCCAGCGTGTCCCCTTGTAGTACTCCTGCTACAATGTCGAAGTATTCTGTGTCTCCATCTGGTGATCGTACTTTTACTTTAGTGTTTCTATAGAGAATCGTTATTGCCGCTACGGTTTCTTTAGGTATGCCGTACGCTAGTAGGATTTGTTCCATCTTTCCTCTGTGAATGGAGTCGAAAGCCTTGGTAAAGTCGACAAATATTAATGTCGCTTGTAGGTTCTTTGCCCGTACACCCTCAAGGATTCTGCGGATGGTTAGTATTTGTGAGGTCGTAGATCTATTTCTTCGGAAGCCATTTTGGTTTTTTCTAAGTATGTTGTCGATTTTGGGTTCTATGCGGTTTCGTAGTAGGGCATTGTAGATTTTGGCAGCTATGGATGTAAGTGTTATGCCTCGGTAGTTTTTGGCTAATATCCTCTTGGTCTGTTATATTTATTCTTTACTTGAAGAGTGCAGTTGAATTCTCTTTAGATTGTACTTATATTTATTCTTATATTAATTTTGATGACACTATAATTAAAAAAATCACAAACAACAAAATTGTTAGGATTATAAAAATCAACAAAAGAACAAACTTTTTCTCTAACTTTTCTGTGCATTTTTCAGAAAAAGCACATTTTACTCCTTTTGAATTTTTACACTAGATTTAACTGAAGTCTGAATAACAATAAGTCTCCTCGGATCTCCAGGACTCTTCCTAGTATTCTAACTGATTTTAATAGTACTGTGGTCTCTTTGGTCTCAGTTTTTCCTCTGATCTGTTGTTTCCCCGGTCTCTTTAGTAGGCATTTGGGTACTGTTTCAACGGCACCAACTACAATTAGTAGCTCAATCACCTTGATATTCTATAGCTTTTTCAGCTCTTTAGCAATTTTACTTGCAATACAAGAGAAAGGATTATTTATCCCTGAATGCATAGTTGAATTGCACTTGTCAATGACTGGCTTAGGAGATAGTGATTTTTTTTCTCTTTCCCATAAAAATCTGTTTGCTTGTATACTTCAATGTTGGTTTCTTGTTATGTCTTTCCTTAAATCCCTAATTCTGAATGAAGGGCACAGAGAATTAGAATAAAGACTGACTTTAAAAAAATAATCATCATCATTAGATTTACAACTTTTCTCTTCAGTTTGGAAATTCTCTTTGGTAGTACAATCAAGATTATATAAAAATGACCATCTTGTTCAAGTTAAAACCATTTTCAGCAACCAATACATAATTTTTCTCATCTGTTTTTGTAAACTAACATTTGTCTTTTACTTTTTTATGTATATTGTATTTGGGGTAAAAAATCCAATCTTGTTTCTTTCTGTGAATTGCTTTTTCTAATTTATCTCTCGGAATTGGATACTGAAATGCTAAGCAGAAAATGATTAAGTGTTTCTTTCTTGTGTTAATATTTCTAGCCAATTTAATACCTCTCCCATTGTCATGCACCCTTCTCTTGATATTATGTCTTCAATCTCTGTACATGTCATTCTCTCTCTCTCTATCTCTTAATAGTGTGACCTTCCTCAGCCCTCTCTCTCTCAATGTCATTTTTGCTCAAAATTTTCTTACTTATTTACATGATTATTTTACTTTTGTTGTTTCTATTCATTATATGAAAAATAATGTCCAATTCGCACTATTATGATTGGAAGAAATATTGCATTCATGAAAAATTGTTTTGTTATTGTCGTGTGATGACATCAGAAATGTTCAGTTTTAACTAACTGTATTAAAAAAAATCTTTAGTTTTTGATTGTATTGTGACAGCTGTCATATCAGCATGTACTTTCTGTTTTTAATTTTTAAAAAGTGGCATTCTTTCTTTTTTCTTTTTATTCATTCCAACATTGAAAATAGAAGAAAATAAGCAATATTTTTTATATGATTCTTTAAGATTGGTAAAACTATAACTTCTACCCAAAAATGATTTGTACAATTCATGGAGAAGGCTCTGTAATTGATAAAATGTATCAAAGTTAGCTTGTAAAGTTTCATGTTGGTGAACCCTCACTGAACAATTGCCTATACCAGTTGATGACTTTATGTTCAGATTATTACCATGAGACACAAAGAATAGGTAACATATTCTAAAATAAAATAACACATTGAAAATCATTTGCATAACAGCTTGTTTATGTTAGTTACTTTAATGTATGATTTCTTTAGAAGTTAAGGTCAAAAGTTAAGATCAAGAGTCAAATAAAATGAATTATTGCTAACTATACTGAAGACTATTTGGCATCCAAAGAGGTGGATGCTGTGTTTATGGCTTTATTAAAAGAGTGATATCTATTGTAAAGTCTTTTAATGTAACCTGAAGAGAGAAAAAAGTAACATTCCATCAAGACAATTGGAGACTGCATGGTCTTTTTGGTAACCAGGCAAACATTATTGCTTGGCTGGCAAATTTTCACTTATCCACCTCGTATCACAAATTTGAATTGACTAGATATATTCTAGTCTTTGCAGAATTCCCTAAAAGTAAATCAAGTTTCCTGAAAGACTACACAAAGCACTTAGAACAGATATTTGCTATAAAGATAAAAAGCTGTAGGAGGATGGAATTATGAAGTTGCTTGGAAGATGACAAAATAGTGGTGCACAACAATAAATACATTGCTCAGTAAAATTAGTGTCAAAAAAAAGAATTGTTTCTTTAATTGTTAAAGGCATATATGATAGCCATGTTTTATTTTCCACTTTCCTACTATTTACATATGTAATAGATGAGAAGTTGTACTCTACAATTATTAAATAAATTAGAAGTACTCTATAATAATGTTATAAATGAAGGGAAGTACTCTATAATTAGCAGTTAGTTCTTTCCAAAGGAGATAGCTACTATCTCTTTTATCTATTTTTCTATAAATGACAGATTGAGTGATGAAAATTACTGAATTTTAAGTCATAAATTGCAAAATCTATTTAATTATCTACCTTATTGTTACTTTTTTTAAATTTGTCAGTTACCATTGATATTTGGTTTGTGTAGGTAAAAAATTACTACAGCCAAATGGGATTCCCGAAGTTGTTTTTTCACCAAAATTTGGTGTCACTATATACACCTAATTCAAATAAATGTAACTTTTGACATTTACTCATGTAAAATACGATTTAACAATTATAAAATTATATTAAAATACAAACAAAAGAACTGAAGTTTCACAATGAATTGCAATCATAAAGCAACCTGTTGCTTTTAAGGTTGCTGATCTACATTATAATTATAAGTACTTATCAAGCAACATTTTTGTTTGTTTCTTATCATTTTTGTTCCTCCATATATCTATATAGTGTGCATGTGTATATATATGTCATACAACCTGATCTCAGTACAAAATAATCAAAAATTCCTTCCTCTGGTAACAATAGGCATTATGTTATGGGTTATGGACACTTCTGGTAATCTAGGAATAGAATTTCATGTTCTGTAAAATTTGATAAATGAAATGCCATATTTATTCAATATTGCTGAAAAGATGTGTTGCTAATTTTAGAAAATTCAATAAATGAGAAGTACTCTTGGATTAGTGTTTAGTAGTTATCTTCCTTGAGAATATTTAATGATCAGGATGAATAAGACATAGGTGTCACATTATTATTTTTTCAAATTGAATTGGGAATTGCTTTAATACAATGTCACTGCTTTAACAAAAATCTTCCTACAATCTATTTTCTTTTACCTTATTATAAAATATAACCAGACATGAATTGGATTATTATGAAATAAATAATCCATCATGTTTTCTTTTTTTTTTTTTTGTTTTTTTTGTTTTGAGTATATGTGTTGGATGACCTTGCCAGTTTAAAGGAAAAAATCTTTTCATAAAAGGCTTTTATTTTTGGTATTTTTTGTTACAATTGTTTTATTAATCTTATTGAAATTGTTTGAATGCCAACTGCAACAATGCTCCCCCCTCATTTAGTTGATGCATAATCCTTAATTATTCCTTGTTAGCTTGCCAACATAAATGTATTATTATCTGTATGTTTGTAGGTAATCATAAAATACAGCTTATAAATTTCTAATGTAAATAAGACTGAGAAATTCTTTTTTAAGATTCTCATTAGAACCAGCTTCCTAGATAAAATTGATAGGAATTGTTTAGAAACAAATACCCCAGGTTATTTAAAAATGTTCCTTTTATTAATTTTTGGCAAATAAATTGGCTGCTGTATACAAGGTAATTTTTCACAAAAAATTATATTGCTGAATTAGAGAAATTTATTGGTAACAGAATATTTTAGAATAAGTTTGATAAATCCTTTTCTCTCTTTTTTATTATTAGTTTTAGTATTTTCTTTTATCTTTAATTTTTAGTTATCATTCTATGACAGGGAGGAACAGTGCAGATCAGAAATAATAAATGATTGATTTAAGGTAAGACTTGAACTCCTACCCACTTTTGCCTTAAACACTCCAGCTGATCACTCAGCTGTTGATTTGTAGATGGTCTAATCAAAACTATAAATTTCTCCTTTAAATTACAAGCTATAAGTCAAACAATTTTATTTTTTCTTTTCTTTTCTTTTCTTTTTTTTGGGGGGGGAATAACTCTTGTTATAAATGTACTGATTCCAATTCTTGATGCAAAAGCTTGGCATATCCTATAAAAATGGTTGAAGAGATTTTGAAAGTTGGATTAGTTCAGCTTACCAGAAGATTATTATTAGTATATTTATTTATACATGAAAGCAGTTTTATTCCTTTCTTTCAACCTTTGAAATATCCCCTCATTAACCTTTAGCCCCTTTGACCTCATACTCTGTACCTGAGATTCCAAAATTCACAAAAAAAAACATCTAAGACAAAACATATTTAAACTTTTTTCCTGGTGTAGCCATTTTTGTTTAAAGCTATCCCATTATTCCATAAAAAGAAAGATTGTGAATGGTTGCTATATTAAGCCTTTTATTATTAATAATATCTGCCTTGATCTCCTGAACCTGAAATAAATGAGTTAACAGTTTATATATTAACCAACTCCTCTACTACAAGCAGGATGACACAAGGTCAATTTTTTAAGCCAAGTACAACTAGTTTGAATTCAGAGTTTTTGTTCTCTTAGATTAGTAGCTATACTAAGGTTAAAGAGCTCAGTCTATCCTACTATTTACTCACAGATGGAGGGAGAATATTTGAATTCACATCTTTCCTAAGGGCATTAGCACTATGTAAGAGAGCCTTGTCCAGGATTTGAAATCTTTTGCTACTTACTTTATTTCCTACTGCAATAACCATTACACCGGAAGCATTCTAAAGTTTAACATTGTATTATAAAATAACACTTGGCGCAAAATAATCAGGTTTAGCGTTTCAAAGAGTTTAACTTACCTGCATCTCCTAAAGTAGTTGGGTTGTTAAGAGAGGATAAATTCTGATCACTTGTAACCATTTGAACTGGTTTTGTGATCTGTTTCCTCTTTATAACTTATGCTTATCTCAGTCATTTTAAGATTTTAAAGGTCTTGGATTTCAATAAATAATGATAATAATAATAAGAGGTCAGACATTTGTGTATTTATTACTAGAATTTCTGGCTAGATTTTTTTCTTTTTATATTCATGCAATTTATTGCTTGCAGCATCAGTTATGCTACTTGACCAAGATATCAGACTTTGGAATATATCTCTCTTTGCTTAAATATGTCTGTCAGGAAGCAGGCTTGGTAATTTCTTCAATCTGGCTCTTATATTTATAAGATCTGACTGAAGAATTGTTGTTTATAATATTAGGAATGTACCATTTATTTATTTATTTTAAATAGCAGAAATACTTGTACCTCTGTAGTAATGCTAATTTGTTGCTCTAAGATGAGATATTATCATGACTTGCTGAAACAAAAGTAATTAATGTTTATCCTATTTACCAATCCCTCCGCTCGGGCAGGATATGACACAAGGTCAATTTTTAAACGGAGTTTAACAGGTTTTAATTCAGAGTTTTCCTTCTCCTAGACTAGTTGCCTAACCAAGGCTGAAGAACCTAGTCTGTCCTACTATTTACCCATAGCTGGAGGGAGAATAATTGGATTCATACCTTTCCCAAGGGTATTAGTGCTATGTGAAATGCAATCAGTCTCGTCCAGGATTTGAACTCGTGTCGCCGTATTCATTTCCCACGACGATAACAATGTTTATGGCCTGGTTTTGTCTATATGGAAGGTAATCACATCAAATATATTTTATTAAGTGTAGGCTTCAGACATCTTAAACACAAAATTTTGGACATTTAAGAATTTATGTATCTTTTTTAACTCTTTGAATCTGTAAACTTAATATTTAAGGCTAATTAGGATTTTACTTAACATTGTAAGTTTAATATTTTTGGTTTCGGGGAATCCTGTCATTTACTAATAATTAAATGCTAAATATACTGACAATTCTTCCTTTTAATTCTTCCTTCTAAACAAGATATCTGCACCCTGGACAAACTTTTGAATGTGTTTTGTGCTAAATTATTATTTATTTGTTCAGGTACAAGGAACAAATAGCTTATGGTTTAATATGAAAATCCTGCATTTTGGTGACAGCTGATAATACAATATTTCATTCCTATTGCCGGATTAAATATTCACTGCTTCCAAAAGATTCATATGTGTTAGTATTTTCTGCTGTAGTCATGTGTCATTGGTCATTTCTTCTTTCTTTAATAACAACATAATTTCTTCTGGCAGCTGTTGGTGATCTATTTTATGATCAGATTCTTATTTTTTGTTTTTCCTTAACCCGGTCAGTAATTATTATATTCATCCAAATCTCAGAGAATGGATAATTTTTTGGTGCTTGTAATAGCCCATCAATTAAATTTTCATAAATCCTGTAGTAAAATTTTTTAAAAATTGATATACAAATGTAATAATAACATTCCCTATGAAATAAGATTAAGTCATTTGCTGCTTTTATTTTCAAAACAGTTACAGTTGATTTTGCCAAATTACAAATTGGCCATTGACACTTAATCAACACCTTTGTGGTTTGGGGTATAAAAAGAAAAAAAGATGCTGTTTTGGGAGGTTTTTTTTCTTATGATCAGTGCTTTTTCATCCCTGATTCCCTTTCATATCACCTCACACATTGCTATAAAAGTATTGAATACTAGTTGTAATTAGATGTCTTTAGCCATAATCAAACAATAAATAAACCTAGAAACAAAATCCCAAATATTTTGTCAAAAATTGCAATGTATTTTTGATAATTTTTATAGTGTTTATTACAGCAAAACAAAAAAAAAGTTCCGTAATTTAAACCCATTGATGATAGTAAAATAATTGATGATAAGCAGAGAAACATTTAACAATATACTTACTTAAAGGCTGCCTTTGCAGCAATGAAGTTCTATGTAGAGTCACATCCTATTTATAGAATTTGTTATTGTTAATTACAAATGAATTAGAAGCACTTTGATTTAGATTTGGTAATTATCTCCCTTGAGAAATAATAGTCAAGGTGAGCACAATGACAGACTAGACAGTATTATTAACTGGACTAGAAAATGCTTTATTCTCTAAATTAGAACATTTTATGTCATTGGGCAAACGTCTCACTTTAATGTGCAGTTTTTGATGTCTTATGGCAACATATAAATCATAAACACAACCACCATAAGGTGTATATTAATGTATATTATATTTATGTATGTATGTGTGTGTGTGTATATATATATATATATATATATATATATATATATATATATTGAGAGAGAGAGAGAGAGAGAGAGAGACACACACACACACACACACACTCACTACCAGTCAAAAGTATTTGGCAATCATCAAAAATTATTATTTCTCATTCTAAAAGTGTTATTTTTGATGAAACAAGTTAAGCACAACAATGTTTTTATTTATTATACCAAATACAAGTCTTCCTCATTAACTTTGATATAAGTATAACCAGATATCTTTTGAATAATTGATTTGAAGATGTTTTTCTTCTTTAGTACTAAGCATGAATAAAACGTTTTCAAAAAGTTACATTATACAACTACTTGAACTCACATTAAACTATGTGTTAATTGCTGCTTGCTAGATATTACCTGTTTTACCTATGCAGAGGACAGTTTCATCTGAGTTACCAACTTGCATAACAAAAGGCTGACTGGTCCAAACATCATTGCATAATTGAACTAATATTGTAAAAAAAAATGTGTCAACATTCACTGTGAGGAGAAAACTGTGAAGCTGGCTTATAGGACAGAATTGCTATTAAGAAACCACTGTTGAAGAAGTAAAACAATGTCAAAAGGCTCCTGTGGGCCAAGACACAAAGACGACAATAGACCAGTGGAATTAAGTCTTTTTGACTGATGAATCACAGTTCAAAATTTTGGGGTCTAATAGGAGGTTCTATGTGGGGAAGAGTTGGTGAAAGATCTGCAACCGCCTGTATCATACCACTTGTAAAGCATAGAGGAGGCTCTGTTATCGTAAGGAAGGGGCTTTTGCAATTGTAAAGTTTGGGATTTGCACCAGATAAGGGCAAATTAAATCAGCTTGGCTCTCACAGCTTGGTGCAGCATCACATGATCCCATCTGGAATGCGACTTGTGGCTCAAGGATTTATACTCATGCAAGATAATGACCTAAAGCATGTTAGTAAACTCTGCCAGAGGTACATTAAAGAGGAACAGCACATCCTTCAACTGATGTCTTGGCCAGTGCAATCATTGGACTTAAATCCCATTGAAATTTTGTGGGATGAACTTGACTGAAAAGTTAAAACTAAACAACCTACAGGTGCAGCACACCTCTGCCCACTTGTGCAGAAAAGCTGTGCAGAACTATCTTCAGTCTACTTCCAGTCTTTGATGGAAAAAATGCCTAGAATCTGTGAATCAGTAATAGTGGCCAAAGGAGGTCATTTTTATGAATTAAAAGTTTAAGAAGTTTTTTTTGTTTTAATTTGTATTTAATGTAGCTCAGAAAAACTAGTATTTAGTATAATAAATAAAACCATTGTGGTATTTAACTTTTTTCATTAAAAATAACACTTTTAGGATGAGAAATAAAAGTTTTTGAGGGTTGCCAAATGTATATAGATTGTGTGTGTGTGTGTGTGTGTGTATGTGTGTCAAAGATTATGATTTGCATATAAGTTTTTTTTTTAAATTGTTCTTACCTGGAATTCATTTTCTTCTTTAAAAAATGTTTTTGCAATTTCCAATCTTTATGCATGGGTCTTAATCTTAAACCTATCTTAGTGTCACATTCTGCACTTGTGGGTAAGCAGATACTTGCTTTTTATTTCTCTCTCTCTCTCTCTCTCTCTATATATATATATATATATATATATATTTAATTCCATGGAAGTTTGTCTGCGAACAAATTATATTGCACTTGGTTCACCACACTCCAAATTATATCGCACTTGGTTTGCCACAGACCCACAAAGTGAATTAGTGAAAACCAACGCTGTTGCAATATATATATATATATATATATATATATATATATATATATATATATATCTGTTTCGTTAAAAGTAACAGATGACAAGGAATGTTCAAATTTTAAATAGTTTTTCTTGTTTATGAACACCAGAATGTAAATCCAGATTCAGTGTTTTGAATGCTTCTGGTTGTCTCCAGCTATTTTTTTAGAACAGTTTCTGTAGCCATTTAAAGAATGGTATGAACTAGTTTTTTATGTTTGTTTAAAAGTCTTGATCTTTTTTGAGACATTTCATATATGTTTTTAATCTTTAGAAACCCTCTTTTTTCTTTTTAATGTTTCTTTAAATTATTCTAGTATTAGAAATTAAATAATGTGTTACATATAGTGAAAAAAAATATTGTTGCAGCCTCACCAATGACTGTTTAAACCTCCTGTAAACACAGTGCAGTTGTTTGTCTGTTGTATCATGTCATTAGTCATAGTTATCTCTGATTTTCATGAATATATTTCACCTATTCTGAGACTTAAAACTGTTTTTTAAAGTAATTCTTCTTTCCTTGAATATCCAATACTGAAATCCTAATTAGAAATTTGTCTTTTTTAACCTCTCTTGCCTGCTTGCTAATCAGTAGCAACATAAATTGTTCAGACTATGTGGCAAAACTTCAAAAGGTATAAAGGAGTAGTTAGACATAAGAACTTGTAAGAATTAAATAAATAAAGAAGCTTTATTGATGAGGGAAGACACTGGTGAAGAAATGTTCAAATATTTGTTAAAGATATTATTTCTTTCTTCTGCTTTACTCTTACTGCCATAAATTTATATTTCTAAACTATTCTATAGTTTCATGCCTTATTTATCTATAGGCAGTATTTTATATACATATAAAAGGGATCTTAATGTTCACCATCTGGATCAGGTGTAGCAAGGATAATCCTCTCTTTGGGACACAATCGATAGTGTCCAGTTTACTGGATTATTTGATTAAACACGGACTTAAAAACTCTTAGGAAAACGTTTTTGTTACTTTCTATTTTGCAGGAATCTATTTGATGTAAAAATATATCATTTAATGATAAATGGTTTTCTTAGAGATGTTAAAATACTGGATTTTTAATTGGGTTACATATTAGCTTTTACTTAGAATATCAATTCAAAAAAAGGCAATAATTTTAATATGTAGGATAAGGTGTCTATTTAGCCAGATTTAACTTTGAAACTAAAAAGCAGATCAGAAAGCAGGATATCCATGTAGTTGCATAGTCAAAGATGGAGTCAGTTTAAATTTTTTTTAGATTTTCATTAAAATGAAAAATTTTAAATGTTTTTATTGATTAAATTTTATTTCAGTTAAAGTGCTTATGAAATGTTGGACTGATATGATTAATGTTTTTTTTTTCTTTCTTTTTTTCGAAAAAATAATTTTCAGAATTGTTTTAACAAGTAAGTCTAAATGATAAACATTCATAAATTCTGTAAACCTATTTTTATACATGCACTTTCTGAGGTATAGAGAAGGTAATTCCTTTTGTCCCAAGTGCCTACACATTTGTGATAAAATGTGTTTTTGCATATATATATATATATATATATAAGGTGCTTGTGGTGTAATGGTTATCATTGTAGGAAATGGCTTTAAGAAACTGAGTTTAAATCCTGGACAAAAGCTGTTTACATTTTACATAGCACTTGGGAAGATATAACTCCAATTATTCTTCCTCCAGCTAAAAGATAAATAGTAGGTTTGACTAGACTCTTTAACCTTGTTATGGCAACCAGTTTTGGAAAAGGAAAAATCTGAATTCAAACCTGTTAAACTCTATATAAAAATTGACCTTGTGTTGCATCCTCACTTTGAGGGGTTGGGTATATATATAATGTATGAATAAATATATGTATATGAGGCTCAGCTGAAAATTTCATTGGTTGACCAATATATATAACAAAATCTCATGTAACTAACCCGATAAAAAAAAAAAGCAGTACATGTTAGCATGATTTTTATCAGAACTGAAATGCTCCTTGAGAATAGATCAATTTCCATTCCACTTTACATTAAATGATGATTTTGTGAGGTTGGTGTTTGTCCTGAGTTTTTATTTTTGTTTTAATCATAGCAGTTCTCTATGTAACTGAGATAAGTATGAAATGCTGATTAAAATCCTTCACTCTTTCCTAATAAGAAGCATCAATATCATCATAGACTGTTGTTAAAATGGGAACCTCACTTATTGTATAGAGTGAAATAAATTTACTTGGAAAGAGTAGCACATTGTTTTCCTGTGATTGTATTAGCATATAGCAATCCTATTTGTTTCTTCATTCAATTCTTTTTTTTGGGGGGGGGGATGGGAGTCAGTAACTATTTATACACTCCATCATTGTTTCTTTGCTGGTTTTTGTTTTCATTTAAACTCATTTTTTTAACCTGTTGCAGATGTGATTTCCAATTTGCTTTTTTCTATGTAAATTTGTTGAAGTGTATTAAAGTCAAAATGCAAATAGTTTACAGAGGATTATGTTTCTTGGCTGAGTACCATAGAAAAAAAAGAAATGATGAAAAATTTAGGTCAGTCACGTGGATTGGATTTTTTCTTATTTTGATGCAAAGTTCAATTCTCCCTCCCCCTTATAATCTTTTTTAGCTTACTTTTTTGTTTTTCATCTCTATCTGGTGGCTTTACTTCAATATGTATGTTATAGATCATATTGGTTTATATTTGTGTTATGGAAAAAGAGAGTGAGGTCCCTATCCCTGTAAAAAGACATCATTCTTTTTCATATTAGAAAGAATAGTTGGTGATTTTTGTCTTCTGACTTGAGGAATTGATCATAATGTCATTCAGCTATGAGCACATACAATATGACCTATAAATAAATGTAACTTATTGATGATGTTGGGCTAGTTATAACTATATATAAAAGAAGTGTATTTGTTTTTGGACTTCTACGTGTTCATATTTTTGGTTTAAAGTTTCAAGTGCTGTAGAGTTTGGTTTCTTTCTTTGTTTTAATTGCATATCAACTTTCATTGGTTATTGAATGCCAAATCCATCCTTTTAGAAAAACAATATTGATGCTATTTAACCCATAGCTAGGGAAGTAAAGGAATTCATACCTTTCCCAAAAGTATTAGTCTAAAAATGAACCTAACAGCATGACTAGAGTTCCAATTGACTTACTTCAAGACTAAAGTTTAGCCATTATGACATCGGAGACTCCCCCTGTAGAGTTTGGTAATGAATAATAGTTTATAATATCCATTTTGATCATATCATTTCCACTAGGAATAAAATTCTGGTTTGCCCAGTCGGCTGGGGCTGTAGAATACACCGACTGCTTCTCTGCAGAGGGGTAAGACCCCCCCCCAACGAGTGTCCTGATTATGATACTAAACAATCTGATGGTGAGGTACCAGCAATGCTGGAGCTTTGGGGAATGCAGAGTACCCCTTCATTGCCATCGCTCCCAGGTCCACTCTGGCCTGGAGTGGTAGCACCTGATAAGGGTCCTATCTATGGGTTAAATAGAACTACGTGCTTCTTTCACTATACTGATTTTTGCATTTAAACTGCGTATTTATGCTAAACTGAATTGTTTAAAATAGAACTGTTTTGACATTGAGACTGCGTACTAGTGCTGAACTGAATTATCTGAAATAAAACTGTTTGACATTTAACTCTGTGTATTGGCCAGTCAGCTGGGGCTGTAGAATACACTGACTGCACCTTTGCAGAGGGGTAAGACCCCCCCCAATGAGTGTCCTGGATATGACACTAAACAATCTGATGGTGAGATTCCAGCAATGCTGGAGCTTTGGGGAATGCAGAGTACCCCTTCATTGCCATTGCTCCCAGGTCCACTCTGGCCCGGAGTGGTAGCACCTGATAAGGGTCCTGTCTATGGGTTAAATAGAATTAACGGCATACTTATGCTAAAATGAATTGTTTGAGTAAAACTGAATAGTTTGAAATAGAAATGACTTTTACAATTAAACCGTACTTACATTTAAACTGTGTGCTTATGCTTAACTGAATTATTTGAAATAGAACTGTTTTTCGACATTAAAACTGTATTTACACTTAACCGAATTGTTACATACAACTGCTTGAATAGTTAGAAATTGAAATGTTTTTGACCATTAAACTGTGCACTTATGCTAAACTGAATTGTTTTAAATAGAACAGATTATTTACATAAAAATGGATTTGGCGTTAAATAACCTACAAAGGTTGATATGCCTTAAAACCCAACAAAACAAACCAAACCAAAATTCTGGTATCTTTGGTTTAGCAAATAATTAACTTTACCAAAAAAATCTTTGGGAGTATACTTATTAATGGGCATTACTATATAGCAATATCTTTGATGCTATAAGTAGATATTCACGAAGTCTATGTCAGTCTAACCTGATGTAGAGAACACTAAGTAAGGATCAAAGTCACTCTGAATATTGTCACCTAAATTTTGTATACTATGGGTGTTCATTATAATGTAGTACATATTTCAGTGGTCTAGTAAGGCTAACACTTGCTCCATGCTATGTACCCATCTTTCTACATATACATCTATCATTCATAAGATATACTGTAAAAGAGATGAGTATAGATTCTTACAACTCTTAAAACCATATTTCTGTTTCTTTTTCTTACATTTAAACTGGTTGTGTATTAAGAGTACACTTTAAATGGAATCGAGTGGGTGAGGCCCTTTCCAGCATCATTCACTTGAACTACTTTCTACTTTCACTTTTCTCTCTTCCATTTTCCTCACTCTTCTTCTTTCTATCCCAACTCCTCAGAATGAACCCAGTGTGCATGTATTCACTTGGACAGGAGGTTTGCATGACATAACTTACTGCCTTTTTTATAGAGAAGGCAGAGCTATCTCCCTCCTTTTTTTTCTTAGATTTCTAATGTTGCACTCTCTTATTGTGAATACTGAACTTATCTCTCTCTCTCTCTCTCTCTCTCTCTCTCGATGTCCATATATATATATATATATATATATATATATATATATATATATACTTCTCGGTGCACACTCCAGAAAAACTCATATACTGATAAGTATCTATCCACACTATCTCAATCCATCTATTTATAGATATCTAAATATGCATGAATCTGCTCACTCTCTTATATATATATATATATATATATATATATATATATATATATATATATATATACCCCAGAAAAAATCCTATATATATGGAGAATTTATATAGATTATATCAGTCATATATGGGTGGGCGTGTGTGTATATGTATGAGAGTTGATCAAAAGTTCCTTGTTTGATATATCTGACATATTTATTAAGTGTATATTGAACTTAAATTTTTTCCTGTATAATGTTCATTCAATTTGATTAATATCCATATTAAGTGCATTTACAAGAAAGCTGTGTAAATAAATAATTATCATATTATTGTTAGGCTGCACACTTATTGATGTACCTACAAATATTTCAAATAGTTATGCACACACACACACACACACACACACTAGTTTTTTTTTTTGTGTGTGTGTATAAACTGCTGATTTCATAGAAAAAAGGTCTGCCAATATATTCCAATTTGTTTTGTCCCCCCTACCTACATTGCCATCATCTTTATTGTAGTTCCTTTCTTAAAAACTGCAGCTGCTGCTTTTTGTAATTCAGACTTTTGTTGAGAGAGAGAATGGGGGAGGGACAGTTGGTTGGTGTCATTGCGTAACAACAACAACAATAATAATAATAATTACAATAATAGATATGCTTCTCTTTTCTTAGTTGTTGGCAGTATATGTGGAAATGAGAGGCATGGTTAGGAGGTGATGGTCTGTAGGGTGGGAAAGCTAGAAGAGAAGATCAGGGAAAGGGGGAGAAGGCAAAAAAATGTCAAGAATGCATACTATCTAATTTTAGAAATAATCTTGTGGAGGATGAAGGGGTGGCTGTAATTTTTATCTGGCCTCATATTGCAGAACTGTTTCCTTTTTAAATGGACATGAGAGTAAAGGGCAATATAAAATGCAAGATTAGAAATAAATCTGGTATGATTTGTTTAAGCTCTTTGTACTTTTTAATGTTCTCACAACATTCAATGGTGTCAATTTTGTTGAAAATTTTGTTACCTGTATTTTCCATTTAAAGCATCTTAACTCTCTCTCTCTCACATATAGGAAAATGTTTATCTAGAAAGTGACTGGTTCTTTAGTTTTCTTATTTCTATTTATTTTCTTTCTTTATTCTTTGCCATTAGAATGATTTAGTGTCTCATTTGGAAAATCTCCTTTCCTCTTTTCTACTTTTATCTGTGCTCCTCAGTTTTGTCTTTCATTTAGAAAAAAAAATGAGAAAAATGCAAATGAAGTGGAATATATTTATCCAACCCCTCCACCACTGGTAAGATGTGACACAAGTTCAGTATAAGAATAATGCTTGTTTGAAGTCAGTTTTCCTTCTAGATTAGTTCGTAAATCATGACTAAATAGTCAGTCTGTCCTACTATTTACTTATAGCTGGGCAGAAGAAATGGATTTGTGCCTTTTTGAAATCTTTAGCACAAAATGAAACATGAACAAACTTGTAGTAAGATATCACTGCTCCCTGGATTTTCAAATATCAGTTTGGTGGTAAGAGTAGGTGCAAATGACAATGTGAAATTAATGCCTGTATGGACTTTCAAAGCGGCTTCTGTTAGTTCAGTGAAACTCCTTTCTATTCTCCGTACATCACACTAGCAGAAACAACAACAACAACAACCGAATCCAACAATCCTCGTATCAACACTCTGTATTCTAAAGTGATCCGCTTTTATTCAGTCGGAGACCATCTCCTTTGCATCCGAGCAGTGATGATTTGCGCGACTTTACGAGATCAGATGGTTATAAAAAGTCACGGGCGCCATCTTGAATTTCTTTGTTTCCCCGGCCTGTTTGAACGATGCACATGCGAGGCCGCTTAAAAGGTAAGCCCCCCTCTCCATTTTCATGATTTCCGCCACACTCCCCCCTGATCTCATGATCACAGAGAGGGCAGGGAGGTGGTGATCTCCTTCGCCAGGTGCTTCTTCGGGGGGGGAACAACATAGGCTTCTTCTTCGCTTGTGCTTTCGTCCGCGGTCTGAGAGTTGAGAAACACTGCGTTCCCTGGGAGGCTGCTGATATCCGAGTCACTGCCCGACAGTGCTGGCGTGAACCAGAGCGATGGCTCATTGGTCTCAGATTCCGATTCGCTCTCATCGCTCACTGGTGGTTGCAACCGCGTCGCCAGTCGCAGGTCCTTAATGTGATGGGGCAAACCATCAATCCGCACTGATTGCGGGCTGATCACTTCAGTGACATGTCCGGTTCCATATCATGTCGTGCACTTACTGCACGGTTTTTTTAACCCAGACGACATCTCCCTCCTTAATTCTCTCTCCAGATACTTCCCGTTCGGGCAGCGGGTTGGTTTCTATGCCCTTCACCCTGACATGGTACCTGTGCAATGCGTTGGCTTGTGCGGTGGAGGGTGAAACGTCATCCTTTGGGGTGACGTTGTACCAGTAGACCGCCTCAGACACCGTATGATCCTTCCTAGCTGCAATGGTCTTGACAGTCCTGTGGTTCCGCTCAATGATCCCGTTTCCGCTAGGCATGTAGGCGCACCGAAACCGAAGACGTATGCCCCAGCTATCTGCAAACTTCCTGAACTGCTCACTGGTAAACGCGGTGCCATTGTCGGTCAGTATCTCCGTCGGGGGGGGGCACGCTCAAGCAAGACACTCTCTAACTGACGGATGATGGCGGTCACATCTTGCCAGTGCAGCGGCCGCCACACTGCAAATCTAGATGGACCACAATCGATGAGCATCAAAAAATGCTTGCCATTGTGGTGAGCTATGTCCATCGCTAGCCTGATCCAATTGCTCTCCACGCTCAGCTTCCCTTTCTTCCAGCGAACAGGTGCTGGGTCAATTGACTGGCAGGTCTCGCAAGCTTTTACAATGGATCTTATGTCCTTCTTGAACACATGCGAATCGACTAATCTGGTGAAGTACAGTGTTCGGTTTACGCCTGGGTGTCCACTTTGACGATGAACTTTAGTCACCTGGTCTGGGCAGAGTCGTCCTCCCACCCCGGCGCAATTTGCAAGCGCCGGTTCTCCTCCTTCCTTTGCCAGGTCCAGCCACCTGCGCGGCACTCTGGTGAGGCGATCCGCGTGGTTCCGACAAGACTGCACGAGCGCCACATCCACTGTCAGGTCGTACTCTTTGATGGTCTCGACCAGGGTGGCGAGCCGCCTCCGTATCAGCATCTCACACGATGCTTTTGTGGTCAATCGTGCCTTTCCACTCAAGGCATCAGTTATCCACTGATGCATGCACGCAGAGTCCATGACAATGTGTAGAACCCTGGCCTGCCACTGGAGTGCCAGGTTAACTCCTTTCAGAGTGGCATCAAGCTCGGCCAGGTTTATGCGTCTAGAATCATTCTCCGGCCAAAGCCAGCAGGTGTCTTTGATGATGAATTCGTCAACCACAAGGGCAACTCCGAGGCCGAGCAAACTGGCATCCACCCAGACCGTGAACTCGTTCCCATCAACGCACCAGCTCCCTCGTACATGGTTGTCATGAGTCACCCTGGCCACAGTTTCCATCAGCATGCTCTGTAGGGCAGCATCGCACACCTCATCGTCCCACCCCGACGATATTGATGTTGCACGTCATTTTATAGCCGCCACCGCCACCCTGAGCCAACCACACACAGGGTAGTGGCCCACCAGCTTTCCGCAAACAGAGAAAATGCTCCGACGCATGATGTTGGACGGAACCCCCAGGACGTTGCCACCTCTCCTCCAGCGGAGTCCCTACTGACTACCGCTCATGCGCAGGCCAAGCACTTTTGCCCCATCCCGCAGACGCTCCGGCTCCTTGCACGTCAGCCCGAAGCTCTCAAAGTGCTTTTTAACCACCTGGGCAGACAGGATGCCCTCATTCGCAAAGATGTTGTCGATGTAAGACGATATCGCCTGTCACACGGCCTCATCTTGTTGTCGGATCGCACTCATGATCGCCATCATAATGCTCGGGGCTACGTTGAGGCCGAATCCCAGCCTGGTCAGACAATAGCGGGTTCCCTTAATTTCTACAGTCTGGAATGGCAATAGCGATTTTTCCACGCGTATTTGCAGGTAGGCTCTGCGCAGGTCCAAAATTGCTACGTCTGATCCCTGCTGCTGCCACTCCCTCAATTTGTGTACGCAAATGTCAGCTCCTGCCGTGTACGGGTCAACGTGTTTGTTAAGTTCACGGTAGTCTATGACGGGTCGGACCTTTTGCTTGCTCTCTTGCAGGACAGCCATTAGGGGGATCAGCCCTCTTGGGGGCCCGAGCTCATCCTCTGGGTATGGACACAGCCAGCCGCTGTCAATCCAGGCCTGCAGTTCTTCCTCGTACTACTCCCTAAGCCACGCAGGAGGGGGATACTCCGATAGCCGGTTCCGCAAGGATATTCGTGGCTGATTGCCTGACCACTTCCACAACACCGTCCACGCATTTGTGTCCCGGTCGTATTCCGCGTGAAAGTCAGCCTCGTCAAGGGTGATTGCAGCGCAAATGCATTTCTCACGTCGGGAAAACCTTATATTGCCGGTGCCGTTCACAGTGATTCCACCCAGCTGCATAATTGAGTCCATCCCGAGGAGTAGGTCATACCCAAGCAGCTCCTCGTCCACGACTAGGGCTTGTACGGCCACTGGGGGCCCATCGCCGATGCTTATGTGGACAATGCTCTCTCCACAACATACCAGTGAGCCCCCTCCATCAGTTAACACCGGAACCTTCTTCTTCTCCCATGCATTACAACATGCCTTGTGCACTAGGGTTTGGGTGCACCCGGTGTCTACAAGCACTGAGCGCTTGCACCCATTAATTCACACGCTCACTGTGGGTAGCGCCTTGTTTATCAGCGATTTTGGCGCTGCATCTTCCTCCCCTTGCCCGTTTCCTGGACAATTCCGCGCTATGTGGCCTAGCTTGTCGCAACGGTAGCAACGTATTTGTGTGTGTGCTCTTTGGTCAGGTGTGTCCTTTGTACTGCTCCGGCTTCAGCAGTCCCTTGAGAAGTGGTTGGGTCCACCACATCTGTAGCATCTTTGGGCCCTCTCTTGGCGGTTCGGGTGCTTCCACAGCCGCTGAGACCGGTTCCGTGTCGTCTTTTAAGATGTTCCGGGCCCTGGCCAGCAATTCGTCCAGCCCGAGCTCATTGAGCCTCACAGATGCTCGCAGTAGCCTCCTGGCGTCGTCTGGGAGACCTGCCAGAAAGGCGCATCCCAATATGCGGTCGATTGCGCCACCGAACGGTGTGGCCAGCTTCCTCAAATCAGCCAGGTAGACGTCCACCGTCTCACCCGGCTCAAGCCGTCGCTCGTTAAACTATCTCCAGGTGACAAAGGGGTCTGCACCAAAAGCCGCATACTGAGCCTGCTTGATTTCTTCCAGGCCTGCGTCATCCCCGAGTTGCTGGTATACAGCGTAGGCTCCCTTTGTGAGCCTCAGTGGGATGACCAGCGCTGGCTCCTTAATCTTGCACAGCCGACAAATGCGTTCGGCCTTCTCAAACCACTCGACCACAGACGGGCCAGTGGGAGAACTGTCGAATTCCGGGATCAACTTTAGGTCGAATCTGTCCATGATGCCGAAATAGCTTGTAGTAAGATATCACTGCTCCCTGGGTTTTCAAATATCAGTTTGGTGGTAAGAGTAGGTGCAAATGACAATGTTAAATTGATCCCTGTATTGACTTTCAAAGCGGCTTCTGTTAGTTCAACGAAACTCCTTTCTATTCTCCGTACATCAGATGGTTATAAAAAGTCGCGGGCCCCATCTTGAATTTCTTTGTTTCCCGGCCTGTTTGAATGACGCACATGCGAGGCCGCTTAAAAGGTAAGCCTCCCTCTCCATTTTCATGATTTCCGCCACAAACCTCATTCAGCATTTGAACTTGGCTTGCCTTTCTTACTAATCCATTGTCATTACTCCAATGTGTACTCTGACCTGGAATGGTAATATCTATTAAAAGTTCTATCTATTGATCAAATAGATCTATTTGAAAATTATTAGTACTGAATAGGAATACTTGAAATCATATAACTGTTTGCAAACAAGTGATTATTAAATAGAAGTAATTACTTGAAACAATATAATTGTGTATAAATTATTTTTATTAGCTTGGAATACTTGAAACAATACATCTGCATGCAAATTATTACTGCCCTGCTATTTACATATTGCTGGTGGGAGAATAGTTGGTTTCATACCTTTCTCAAAGGTATGTGAAATGAAAATGGCTTCATCCAGGTTTTGAACCATGTCCATTTCCTATAATGATAACCATTACATTATATCTGTGCAAACATGATTATTTCAGAAAGATAAAAAAAGATGCAATTGAAAAAAATGTTTGCCATAGAAAACTTAAAACATAAATAGTTATGATTATAAGTCAATATTTACAAATTAATCAAAATGTTGGTATTAAATAACTCATCAAGAGTTGATATGCTGTTAAACAAATGAACCTAAACTCAACCATAATCTCTTGTTTCAATTCTTTTTACTTGCATTCTATCCTATTACTCATCCTTAAACAAATAAAATATTTATGGTTATTTATTAAGCTTAAGTATATTGCAGCATAGAGCAAGAAGTACAGGGAACCAAGTGAGAATTGAATCCACTTGTAATGATCTTCTGGTCTGCATCATAAACCATTATACATGTGAGACATCTAATAAATATGTCACTTGATACTGCTTTCAAAAACAATTTGTTATTATTAATTATCATCTATATAAAATTGGTTATCTGTACATACATATGTGCCCCATTATTATGTAATAGTGTGTTGTCAAAACAGCTGCTATTTATGTCAGTCAGCTGTTAAAAACAAAACAAAAGAACTCCTATACTCCATTTATACCGCAAAATGTGTTTACATTCTTACAATTCTCCCTCAAGAACTAATAGAAATGTTCATTGGCTTTCAGAGAAAATCATTTTAGTTAGTAAGCATAGAATCATTATGCCATAGTCTTTTGTCCCAGACAATGCCAAAACCTTTTGTTATATATATATATATATATATATATATATATATATATATATATATATATAATCATCCACAGACAGATCTGTTTCGTTCTATCAGAACTCATCAGTGTGGCTAGACAGTATCTCCCCGTAGCTGGGATCGAAACCTGGTTGACTCAGACGCCAAGCCAAAGCTTCTAACCATTTAGCTACGAGGAGATATTAGCTACGAAGTACATTTTAAACGGTTATGAATCACAATTACTATTGTTTACATACATCCGTTCAACGGCCGCCGAGATCTCAATTCAAATACGAAGAGACTTGCAAAGGCGCTAATGGCAACACGATTACTTCTTCGCTAGAGAACTCGACCCTACGGGGGTAGGGGAGTATATATCTATAGTCATCCACAGACAGATCTGTTTCGTTCTATCAGAACTCATCAGTGTGGCTAGACAGTATCTCCTCGTATATAAAGTATACCCCTAACAATCTTTTATTTATCCTGTCAACAGTGCTGAGAATATTCTGACTGCATCCTCTGCTGAGGCTTAAGAACCCCTCACCATAAAAAATGGGGTGTCATAGATATGCCACTAAATTGCACCTGGTGGTGAAGATCCACTTCTGGAGCTCTGGGGAGTATGGTGCACTCATTCATTGTCATTGTTTACAGGTTCACCTTGACCCAGAGTGGTATACCTGTTACTTATCTGTGGGTCAAATAGATTTGTTTGAAAATTATTAGTGTTGGATAGGAATACTCAAAACCATATAACTGTGTGCAAACAAATTATTATTATTATTATTATTATTATTATTGAATAAGAATAGTTACGGGAAACTTCATGGAACTTCAAACTACATCCTTTATTGAATCCACAGGAGTCACCTGTTCTGATTCCGTAAGCCATAACTGGGTACAAGTGTTAAGTATTCCTGTATTTTTACTCACCTGCAGTCAGGATTGAACCTGCAACCTCCAGATGATTGTCTCCTTAGAAGCTTTGGGAACCAACGCCTATAACTGTTACACCATGTGTCCTGTGAGACAATCATCTGGAGGTTGCAGGTTCAATCCTCACTACAGGCGAGTAACAATGCAGGAATACTTAACACTTGTACCCGGGTTATGGCTAACGGAATCAGAACAGGCGACCCCCGTGGATTCAATAAAGGACGTAGTTCATAGTTCCATGAAAGTTCCCAAGTTCGACAAATACCTGAAGAAGGCTGGAGGACATATCGGCCAAAACGTTGTGGAAGTAACAATAAAGATGAAGACAATAATCCGAAAACCCTTAATGATAAAAATCACCAAGCTTCGTCTCAGAAATTTAGACAACTAATATCTTATTATTCCTTATAGAATCAATCAAGCATAATCAAAACTAATATTATTAGGTATTGCTTATTATCAAACTCAAAATCATTAAAACCCTGTAATCAAAAATATGAATATATGGCAATATACACTTTATATTTATGCAATTTTATTTTTGGTTACATAGGTGTTTCAAATTTATCTTTGTGACAAAAAATGAAATGTAATACTGCTATGACCAGAGTTTCAATGCTGTAAAATTTTGTGATAAATAATACCTAATAATATTCATTTTAATTGGATAATGTTCCAACGGAAATGATAAAATTTTGGTATCTTTAGTTTAGAAGAAAACTAACTTCTTATAAAAAAATTGGTAGGTGTGTACTTATTTATGGGTGATACTGGGCACACACACACAAACTATTTTTAAAATTATTTGTCTATTTTTCAGGCTATCTGTCTCTCATCCACATTTAAATTTTTTTCTTACTTGCAGCATTATATTGTTGATCAGTTGGCAAACTTATATGCATTCTAAGATTCTGCACTAAACAAAGAAAAGTGGATGGTCTTTTTTTTAATTCCTTAGAAAAAAGGGTGGGCACTGAAAATTGGTGCTATTTTTTTTTTTTTTTTTGTAACTGATATTATTATCTAAAACATTTCCCTTATTTGTTCTTTGAAATTTTCTGCATCTCTACATTTTGACAGAATTATGTGTAGTTGTGATTATGAATGAATGACTCATTCGAATACCAATATATATCATAGTTATCTCTACATTTTTGTATAACTCTTATTTAAATAATGAATTTTTCAATATGAAAGTTTATTGGCTGGTTGGCTTTATGGAGTGTTAACTTTTGTTAGATATTTTTAATGCTAAAGTCAGTTCTTTTTTTTGTTTTGTTTCTTGTTTTACTTGTAGTGACATGGTTTCAAGTAACTAATGATAATAATTTGTAAACAATTATAGTTTCAAGTATTTTTAATACTGATAATTTGTACACAATCATATAGTTTCAAGTAACTGATAATAATCCTTTTGTAAGCAATTATAGGTTCAGGTATCTATTTTTAATGTAAATAATTTGTATACAATTATATGGTTTCAAGTAACTATTTTCATTTAATCATAATAATTTGTTTACACAGTTATATATTTTCAAGAATTCCTATCTAATACTAATAATTTGTACTCAATTATAAATTTTCAAGTAACTGATAATGATCCTGTTTAAACAATTATAGCTTCAGGTAATTATTCAAATTATGCAAATAATTGACACATGTTTGTTTTCTAGTATTCCTAATAGTGCTATTGTATGGGCAATAAATTGATAATCTATACTAATATTTAGGAAGTATTTGTTTGTCTGCCCTGTATAGATGGCTGAATAGTTTGCTGTAGAGTTACATAATTTGGAATGCATTCTTATGCTTGGAGGAAGATCTTCAAAAGAATATTTGCTTTTCATCAGGAAGGATATGGTATTTAACAATAAATGATAATCAGCAGTAAGCCATATTTTGCTGCAAGACATAAATAGTACAGAATTTATATTTTCTATATTAAAAACTATGAATTGTCTTAGTAGAATAATTATCTAAATTTAATTAAACATTTCTAGTTAGGTTTCTTGGTAGTTCTTAAAGTTGAACATATAAGATAATTACATAGCATTATTGTTTATCTGGATAAAAACCAAACAAGTTTAAATTAATAAATATTTTAGAATTATTTATTTAGATTGAAGAATAATTTTTTTATGAAACTGAAATGTATAATCTTCTGTTATTGAAGGTAAATGCAGATAACAATGACTACAGTTTGAAACTTTACAATTTACATTTTTTAATTGACAACAAAGATTGTAAAATACACATTGCAAATAACTTGAAAGGATTTTTGACATTTGTCAGTTTTGTCTTACTATGTTTGCTAACCAAGTCTTGACTTCTTACAAGTAATCTCTTTGTTGTTAAGATGAAGTGAAAGTGAAGATCTGAATAGCTCAGCAGAAATATAACCACAGATTAATAAGTATAACATTTTTTTTTGTATACTATGAATTATTCATGTTAGTATCTTTATTTTTATTGTTTTAATTATTATATTCTTAGAGATTCCTTAGGTTTGTTTTATATCTGCCAATTTTTGAAGTCTATTCTTTATCTTGTTTACATTTCCTTTTTAAAATTGGTATCATTCCAATAAGAAATATTCAAAGATATATCTTTATTTATTTTTCATTTCTTAAAAAAAAAAGCCTTACAACAAGAATAAAAATTGACAACAGTGAAAGTTTGTGATATTCTGTTATGATCCAGTGAATTGACATATATGAGTTTATGAAATGCTGGACATTATCATCATAATCATCATTAGTTGTTGTGGTTTACGCATGCTGTCAAAAAATAATGGTAAAAATTTATGTAATTTTGCAATTGCTTTGTACTTACAAAATATAAAAACTTTGCATTTTCTTTTTTATATTCAATACTTTCTGATTATTAGAATGCAAAGAAAAATATCTTTTATTTACTCTGAATGAAATACAAAATTTAAACACTTTAAAAGTTACCCTTCCACTCAAATTCCCATGAAATTAAAATATACAAAATAAAAACACACTGGCAAAATAACACTGTTTTAATATATAAAAAAGCCTACTAAATTATTTGACTGCACTGGAAAAAGAATTTTTAAAAACTATGTTTTTAAAGAATATAAATAAAAAAAAAATTAAACTTAAGATAAAATTGAGCAAAGATAACAATTGTCTTCTATCCATTTATCTGTAAGTTTAAAGTAATCTTCTTGATAAATAGTGATATAAATCATAATGCCATTTATTTTTCAATTTAAGAACAGAAAATTCTGTTTCTAATAAGTTGGTGGAGCATTCTATATTAACCAATAATTATGGAGTTTTAAGTTTAGCATAACAAATTTCTATTTGAGTTTTAGTTATGAAGTAATATATATATATATATATATATATACACACAACTGGCAAAAAGTTTGGGGCCACCACAGATTTCTTAAACAAAACAACTTAAAATGAGGTATTTTTGTATTTTTTTGATAGTAAAAGATAAGATTTCAGTTTCTACAATGTATTTGCTTTTATTTTGATAAAAAATAAGCACTTAAATATAAAAATTATCGTAGAATTGTATTATATTTTGTTTTATCAATAAAACCCCCACCTGCCTTAATTACTGCTTTACGAATTCTTGGCTTTCATTCCAACTTTTTTTGAAAAAAGTAGATTGCAGAGCTTCCCAAGCATTCAAACACTCAAAAAGCTCCCTCTTATTATTTGTATATTCCCTCTGAACTCTCCTATCCAATTCATCCCATACTTAAAGTAGAGAGTTCAGGAGATTAAGGCAGCCTAGTGACAATTTTGAAATTTTTTTTTTTTCTAATTCAGTGTAACTTTGATATAATTTAGAAGACTGTTTTGGATTGTAGTCTTGATTTTTTTTTTTTTTCTAATTATGAATAAACCTGATGGTTTGCCTTCGCAAAATTGAATGGAATTTTTCTTTTTCCTTGATTCTCTTGAATCAAATCTCCAGCCCTTTCTTCCTCAAAACACTTCCATACACTCACCACCATACTTAACTGTTAAAGGCACGCATTTATCATTTAGTCTTTCTAAAGGCTTTCTTCTCATTACACTCTCCTCTTACTACCAAAAAAATTCACATTTGGACTTATCTGGCCACACTATATTTTATCACTCTTTCAATGTCCAGTTTTTATGCTTTTCACCTTCTGTAAAAGAAGTTTCTTGATGGCTATGCACCCTCAGAGCCTTGCTGATCTAAATCAATTTTTTTACTGTTGTAAGTGATACCTGTTTGAATTTAGTGGAATTAAGTTCAGGTGACAACACTGGAGCAATTTTCCTTTTATGTCTTTTGCTCTTAATAAATCATATTCATCTTCAACTGCTGGTGCTCCAACTCTTTTTCTTTCAACATTTGCACTAGTTTCAAACTGTACTTGTAATGAATATCACATCTCATGCTTAGAAATCTTCAACTTCTTTGCAGTTTGTCTTTGAGAATAGCAATCTTTGAATAAAATTTCAATTTGTGCCCTCACTTCTATGCTCAACTGCTTTGATTTTACCATTTTGGGAAAAATACTTCAAAATTAAAAAACAAATACACAAAATGTATGAAAATACTGTTGTAATGGAACAATCTTTTTCTCTTCTGAGCCAACTATTTTTTGGTCAAAATTGAGTGTCCCTTGTAAACAAGCAACATTAGGCATTGCCAAATTAACATTTAGAATCTGCATTAGCATTTAACTTAGTTAAAAATTTTGGTAATTTCAAAATGTCTACTGCCGGGTTAAAGGTGAAAATGTTTCTCATACAAAACGTTCTTAAGTTAGCAAAATGTATTGTAGTAAGATGAGAGCAGATTTGAATTTTTTAGTTATAAAAGGAGAGAATGAGTGTATGTGAAAAGAAAGACTGAAAAATAAAAGCAAATACACTGTAGTCACTGAAATTTTATCTTTTACTTAAAAAAATACAAAAATATCTCATTTTAGGGGTATTTTGGGAGGGGATATTTTTAAGAAATGCAACGTTTTCCACAAACTTTTTGCCTGTAGTGTATGTATATATGTGTTAGTGTATATGATTTATATATATACACACACACACTCATAAATTTTGGGCAACTGATTGCTCAAAATATATAAGAACTTTTTTTTAAAGTGCTGATTGCTCTTATTAAACAGAGCTGATTTAAAAATCTAAATATTAAAATGGCCACCATGTCAAATACTGCCCATGACCCAAGTTTGACATACATTGGGTTCATGATTGTCAGATGAATATCAGTGCAGTGTGAGGTTATTTACCTCCATATTAATTTTAATAGTGAGCATGTGTATAATAAAAGAGTATGAGTTGAGAAAAAGAAAAAAAAAATAACTATATATCCTCTCTATCACTTCCTCCTTATACTTTCTCTTCATACTTATTTTTTCTTTATTTTTTACTTAAATACTGTGTATATCAAATGGTAGATAAAGGAATCAATATTTACTGTGCCATTTGCCTTGAGATTGATTTATACTTTTTATTTATATTCTCTAAATTTAAATTGATGGGTTTCTGGTCAATGTATTAAAAAATAACCATTTGATATTTTAGATTATTTTTTAGTTTACATGTAAAATTGAGTATGATCTCCCTCATGTCATTATACACACCACGTGAAACTTAAAATAACAGTCTTAGCTATTGTAGCCCTTTTAATATTTAGGTTGTGTATTTGTATGTGTGTTTTTTGAACAAATCCTGAAAGCTGTATGGCCACTTAAATCTCATCTCACAAACCATCCTAGTAGCACAAACAAGACGTGCTGGGTTCTACTGGAGAAGAAAGGATGAACTAGTAAGCTACGTTTTCCTTTTGGACTTCTATACATACATGCCTGCTAGCTGACCAGTAAATACTTATATATATCAATTCTGTGTGGACACCAGATGCAGTCTTCAAGAGCAGTGAATGATCAGAAGTGATGGAGAAAGAGTCAAGGAACTCCATGCTATCATCTTGATTTGATGATGATATAAATATACATGACACATGCACGCACACACACATATGAGAAGGTACTAAAAAGTTCTCGTTCTAGAGCTATGAAAGATGTTATTTCTTCTATCTTTTTAAAGTTATCCTATCATTCTATTAAAAGAAATAGTGTAAATGGTCACTATACTAAGTTTTTTATTATTAGTATCTGACCTGATTTCCCTGAACCAGAAATATTGGGCTTACTCTCTTTAATAAAATAATGCTCAGCCTGAAATATTGGGTTTAGAGATTCAAAAGTTGTGGAAATATTTGTATTAATGCATTTCTGTCAAATACGATGTTGAGTAATCAAAGCTACAGTCAGATCACTCAGTATTGTATTGATCTCATGAATATTTACTAAACTTGGCCACAATCATGGGACACCAAGTGAAGATCAAACTGAACAGCATTGGCTTAAATACTAGTTTGATAATTATCATCCTATGTAACATGTTATTTGTATTGATCTTGCAAAATATCTATGTATGATACATATACATAAATATGCAAGGGTTGCTGTTAGTCTGTATAAAGAGTAGTTGGAGTAACTGAGCATTTTTTATATATACAAGGATCATCAAATAAGTTTCCAGAATAACCAAAAGTCACAGGGAGCAGGGTCTGGACTAAAGGGAGGCTGAGGAACTTGATGCTCATCTTGGTCAAATAGTCTATGACAAGGATGGAGTTGTAGACTGGTGCATTGTCCTGCTGGAAATGCCACTGACCCAATTTGAAGAGTGCTGGCCTCTTCTGACGGAATCTCTTCCTGAACTCCCTTAAAACCTCAACATAGTAACCCTATCCCGAACCTAAGCTTGATCCCAATTCAGTTCCTTTTGAGCCCGAGAAAGGTTACTGTACCCAAGAAGGTTGCAAAGAGCCTTATGGCATTTGCGGATAGTGTTTTGCTCCTTAGCTTACATTGACCTTCATCTTTGGGGTTTGACTTAAGGCAAGGAAAAGTATATCTCAACTTTTGCCTCCACACCGTATCCTTTGACAAGTATGGGTCCAAGTAAGCCAGTCTTTCAGTGAACCAGTAGTTTTCCAGATCAGGCATACTCAGACCCCCATTGCGGGGATGCTGACAACAGACCTGTTTGCAGACCATCAGCCTTCGGTCTCTCCAAATTACTTTGAAGAGAGATCGTTGTAGTGCCAACCGATGATTCTTAGGCTGAGGAAGTACAGACAATCGGTAAAGGATCTAGAGGAAGATGTATATGGCGCGCACCTCCGCTCTGCCCTTTAAGGACAACCGCCTTCAAAGCCAGGTTGCCACCTGGGCATCTACCTCGGCCTGTACTTCCAACCAATTTCACTCCAGTTGGAGGCCGGGCCGAAACCCCACCCCAAGGATGCAGATGGATCTGTCACTCCAGCAAAAAGGCTTTGGTAGGGGAATGCCACCCCTCCAGGCACTCAACTGCGGACCTTCACTCTTATCAAAGTTGATTTTGGCTCCTGCTATATGTTTGTACCTTGCATCTGCCTTCTTCACAGCCTTTATGTCCAAATGGTGTGGCACAAAGACAGTGATATCATCGATGTACATGGATACTTTTGCCGTAAGAGGACCAGCAAAAAGAATCCCACACAGGGCTCGACTTACCTCCCATCCCTAAGTCTATGGAGCAGGGGCTCCAAAGTGAGGACATAGGGAAGAGGAGACAAGGGGCAACCCTGCCAGACCAAACGCTTGATCGCGAAAACTCCCCAGCACTTCCCGTTCACCTGCACTACTGTCTGCACGTTGTGGTACATCATGCTAATCTATTTGTGAAACTCCAGTTTGAATCCGGCAGTGTCCAAAACAGTTGCCAGAAACTGATGGTCAACTCTATCAAAGGCCTTGGACTGATCCAAATTGATCAGCACAGCTTTGGTGCCATCTTCTAACCCTTTTAGCACCTTGTGCACCAATTGCAGGTTGTCTTGAATTGATCTTCCCTTCACAGCATAGTTCTGTTCTGGTCCAGTCAGATTGCTAATGACAAGCTGCAAGCGGTTTGCTAGGACCTGGGCCAAAATCTTAAACTCTGTGTTAAGCAGAGTTATGGGCCTATAGTCATCTAAGTCCTCCCAAACATAAATGCCACTTTTCTTTAGCTATGTGATCATGCCCTTGGTAGCGCTACCAGGGATGGCTCCCTGAGCAAACTAGTGGTTGAACATATCTGTCAGAATAGGCACAAACATGTGCTGCAGCCTTAAGTAGACTTCATACCATCTAGTCCTGGCGATTTGTTGAGGCCAACCTGCTTCAACGTGTCACAGACTTCACATTCAGTAACGACACCCTTGCAGCTAGCCACTTCAGCCTCCCAAAGGTGGGGGAAGTTGGCAAAATAGCTATGAAACTCTTGAACCGGGAGGTCAGGACAGTGAGCAAACTGATCACGGAAGTGTACCTAAAAGGCCTCAGGCATCTCATGATTTGATCGGAGCATGTACCTATCCAGGGACTTGACTGATTCAATATGCCGAGAGGGGAACCTTTGTACTTTTTCTTTACACGCAATCACGTTGCATTTCACAGCTTCATTGGGAACTCTTTTTAACCTAGATCTAACTATGTATTCTTTGTAGCACTTACTAGCCTCTCACTCAAGGTCCCGTCTAGCTAAATTTACGGCTAGGGAATCCCCCCACTTCCATCACCTGGGAAATCTTATCTTCCAAAGATTTGCCACATTGGTCTTATCTAAGCTGAGCTGGCGACCATATTTGATGGCGAAATCTCTAATCCTATGTTTAAGAGATCACCCATCTCTTATTCCTGGTAACCACCTCCACTAATGCCTACCGAACTCGAGATACCAGCCGATCCCAGAAGTCCCGTATCTCCAGTAATGAGGTATTCAACTTCCAGTAGCTGGCTAGATTGGGCCTATTAGCTTACAACAGACTAACTCTAACAAGCCTATGGTCAGTCTATGCTACATAGTGGAACATAGGACACATAACAAAATCAATGTCAGCTCTTTTAACTAACATTCTGTCCAGATAGGATCTGACATGAACAGATGGTGAACTATCTAGCCACATCCACATCTCCCTCTCTGGGTGATCCATACGAAACCTGTCGACCAAGTCATGGCAAATCATTAAATCAATCAGGCTGCTTTCACATCTTCCCAACCCTCTAGCTCCCCTTCCAACCCTGTCTATCTTGGGATCAAGGATTGCATTCCAATCACCCACTAAAACTATCCATTTCAGATCATCAAGGAAAGGTGCTAACTGCCGAAAAAAGGAAACCCTCTCTGCAATGATATTGGGCACATAACCCGCAGCCAACTTTTAACAGCAACATTAACCACAACCAGCCAGCCCTGATCATCTGCAAGTACAAGAATTACATCAGCATTAAGGCTGCATCTAATTAGCTGAAAGACCCCAATACTGCTATGACTGCCGTATACTGAAAGGACAACATAGTCATCCTCTGGCAACCGACAGTCTGTGATGCAAGTGAAGTGAGTCTCTTGCACTGCAGCAGCATTCATTTGCGGTTCGAGAGTTTACCAAGCAAGCATGCGCACTTGCTTGAATCCCTCAGTCCCCTTGCATTCAACGGAGTAAGGTTTAGAGTCATCAAGCCTACATACCTTATTCACTTTCGATTACGGCTTGGAAGTCCTCGGGGGTGTGGATGCCAACAGCATGTCTTGGAGCTGGTGCTGAGCTCTGTATTTACTTGGCCATCTACAACCTTACCTCCAACATTTAAAGGATACTTCAGTTTTAGATCCCTGTAAAAAGAGGGGTGAACATAAATGTAGAATAACAATAACACATACCTCCGTAAAGCGTCCAGCTGGCAGACAAAAATAAAGCAGCTCAGTGCAGTCCTCCTTACAATGCTAAACTGAAGCTGGTTTATATAATAAAATACTTTCACTTACTTACAAGCTGCCAATGACAATCTATGCAATGGAATAGCCCACTTGTGCACAATGGGATGCCCCAAGGCACCATAAATAGCTCCTGTTCCTCAATTGAGAATGAAGTTTCCTGTCTTCACGACTGATTGCTCTTAGCTAACGTGATTATTTACTCTTGGCTATCGCGACCTGACAAATCCTACAATAAACAGTGACCTGCCCTGCACAAAATGACATGATTTTCTTTAGTGAGTGGTGCTCCATCCCCGCCACCCTTATGTCCACCCAACTGGCCTTGTCCAGGAATTGCCATACAATTTTTTTGTGCAGCTCACAGCTAACCGAACAAAGGTGGTCCATATGGGTGTATCCCTAAACAAATACAGATTACAGACTTGTTTGTCTTTAATTTTTTTAAATTCTAAGAGTGCCCTGCAGAGCTGAAAATCTGCTGGAAGTTCTTCAGCTTCCGCAGAACACAAAGCCACTCCTAAAAATTTTTGCGAGTTTTCTTTGGTTGAGGAGGATTTTGCCCTGTGATGGGCTTTATAGTTCATGGTTTGCTTGTGAGTTTGTTCTGGGGATAGTCTATTGAGCAAACAAGATCAGGAGAACAGCCTGAGGGGTGAGAGAGATGGGAGTGTTGGGGAGAAAGGAATCACATTTGAGTTATGTTGGGGTGAAGGATGTTTGGATGGGGATTGTTTTGGTGGGGGGTGATTATGAGAGGTTTCTTTGAAGGGGGATTGTTTTAGAGGTGACTTTGGAAGAGCTGCTTGCTTTGGTGATGGGGGCTGTTGGGATTTAGCTTGTTGGGAAGACTGAGGTTGCATTGTTGTTGCTGTTGTTCTTTATAGCTTATTATGTGTGGGATGGCCTGAAAGCCTTTCCTATTTAAAATGACGTTGAGGATGTAGTCACCATGTGCTGTCCTGTCTGCCCCTCTTATTGGTATAACCTTCCCCATGCTGCCATATGCACTTAGAGAGGCAACGAGGACATCTCCATTTAGCTGAATTGAGACATTACACTGTGACTCTGATTTTTCATCTTCCTCTATATTTGGGCTAGAGCCAGAAATACTTTATGAAGACATTGCTCCCAGCTAGTTTTGTTGCAAGCTCCTCTGTGGGCATTCCAAGTTGTGAAGCTCCATTGACAGAAGGACCGGCATGGGATTTTTGCTGTCCTGGGAACTCTCCAAATATTTCTTTTTTAATACTAGCCAGTCTCTTGGTTCTTAAATCCGTTACAATGAAGGACAGAGTTTTGGACTCTATCTCCGTGACTAACTCTGGTATTGGTAGTATTACTTTATCTTAAAAGTTGGGCGCATATTTGACTGCTCTGTCCTTCTCATATTGTTTGGATGTTTACTTTTAACTGCCCAGGAGACTGGCATTACTGGGCTGTTGTTTACGGGTGTTCTCTCCAATCCATTGGCATCAATGGTTTTACTACCAGCTCCTCAGAGAGGGCTATCAGGTCATTTGTCTGTTGGAATAAGTCAGGTTGGGTGGATGTTTGAGAGATAGTTTTCCTCCATAGTTGCTTTAGGCAACCAAGAGGAGAAAAGATGTATTGTTGAAAGAGGCTGTTGTTACTGTTATTTCTGGTGGTGGCTTATGAGAAAGTTGGAAAAGAGTGATCTGTGGAAAAGAATAATAATTTGGTCAGGCTAGTGCCTGTTAAGAAATGAGACTTCATAAGAGTATTGGCCTATTGTTACATATCAGTACACATTGAAGTGAGATGTAGAACTGAGAAAGGAAAGATTTTATGGTCATTGGGGTGTTCCATTATGTGCATGTGGTTGGGTCCATTCTCTGGACACTGATTGGTTGCTGGCCTAGGAATGGCTATTTTAGTGTGTGTGTGTGTGTGTATATATATATATATATATATATATATATATATACACACACACACACACACACAAAGGCTAGCTTCAGTAATGTCAGGGGATCTGTCTGCCAGCATTAGTTCAAAGTAGACACTCAAATGGAATTTGAAACCTATTGCTTATTCCATTTTCCGTATTAATAACCATAAGGCTACCTCACACTATTTAAACTTCTGTTAGTCAATGAAATGTAATTTAATTCTTATTTATGGGGATTTGCTTAAAGAAAACCTTCCTCATACATACATATATATATATATATATATATATATATATATATATATATATAGGGTGATGTCTTTGCTTTTCTTTCCTTTATTTTTGTGATTATTTTAGTGACAGATGAAAGAACATTGATATACCATTAAATACAGTAATTTAAAAAAAATAAACCAAAGAAGATTGTTTTAGTAATTTTAATTCTTTATTCAAAGATATCAAATTTACTTTTTTCTTGTTTGCTGAGCTGATGAACATTTTGGTTGTCTTTTAGAGAAATAGAAACTATAGCTTATAATAATTTAGAAAAAATGATTATTGAAACAATACTGAAGATGGTTGAGTGATGAGGATTCTTGACCTCTATTTATTTTTTCCATGTGGAATTTGAACCATGATGGAGATGGTTACATCTGACAACATTTCATGGCCTTTTTCATTGACCTTAAAAAAATCTTCTTCAGTCTACCTATTTGTGTGCATAACATTTTTTTTTCCATTTTTTTCCTTACACATGTGTGCATGTAATTGTATATGTTAGGTGCTGAAAAGTTTCCAGCCCAGCCAAGAAGGAAATGATTTTTAATTTCTATTGACATATATATAAGAGTTAAGAAAATTTGAAGATTTGCCAAGTGTGTTGAACTTGGTATGAATATGATTAATAATATCTGTTTCATTCCTTTCATAGTCAAGCCAAGAACTTTTCATCACCCACTTCATGTATGTATGCAGGTATGTATTTGCATATATATACTCCAATGAATACATACGCATGCACAAATATATAAACATTCAAACATCTCTATAGATTAATTAATGATTTTTCTGTATCTTTTTTTTCTTTTTCTTTATTCTTGAATATTTTTCCTAATTAAATCCATTGTTTCAATATGTGGTTGAAGCATCTCTAAAAAGAATTGAAAGCTGTTTGTAAATTATTTTGTTTTCATGGCTGCTTTAAAAAATCAGTATGTTTTTGTGTATGAGAATGGTAATAATTATGTTGAAAATCTATTAATAATGGATAAAGAATGTGGTGTTATTTTTCTTTCTTTCTTTTCCTTCTCAAACCTTAATTATCAAAGCAGTTCCTTATTCATTACCCTTTACTTTAAAGGTTATTACTTGACATATCAAGACATTATTCAACATTATTATCTTTGGCGATATCACTATATCAAATTAATAAGCATTTTTGTATGTTGTATTCTCTTGATTTGACTCCTCCCCATAGAAAAAAATAAATAAAACAAAAGTTCAAAGACTGAAATTCTATGATGATGTTATCATTTTTTTTTCCACCTTTGGAATAACTCATCATTCATGGAGTATCCTATTTGCAATTAGCTCACTTGCTAAACTATTTTAGTTGTTTCTTTTTTTTTTTTTTTTTTAAGATCCCAAATTTTCTGTGACTGAAGATTAATTATCTGGTTTACTTTCTGAGGGTCATTCCTGCCTCTCTACACCACCACCCAACCAGCACATACCTGATTGCATTAAAATGTGGATGGCTCAGAATCCATACCTCATGCCTGAGGTGTCCTATAAAGGAGAATGCTGATGGAACGAAGCTATTATATTGAGCTTGTCTTTAGTAAGAAGACTATGGTGATATTCATTATATAAAGTGCTTGGCAATTTTTGCATTTTGCTCATTTAATGTTTTCTTCAATTCTGCTTAGTATGTGACACAATGTCAGTTTTTAATTGGAGTACAGATGGTTCAAATTTGGAGTTTTCATTCTCACAGACTGATTGCCTAACCAAGACTAAAGAACTCAGTCTGCCCAACTATTTACTCATGGCTTAGGGAAGAATAGAAAGATTTTTGTCTTTCCAAGTGCATTAGCCCAAAATGAAAATCAAACCAGATTTGAATTCAGGTTTCCAGAGAATATCTGTTACATTAAGTAACACTGCTTAGTATTGTAAAATGTTTTAAAGACACTCAGAATTTTTGAATAACACAACTGGAGGATTGGCTCTTTTTTGATGCCTTACTTTTAGTACTGTGGAGGAGTATAGTCATATGAGTGAGCCTAATTACTAGTATCATATGAATATTTTATATGGAAATGAGAAATCAGATCATATTTAAAGACAATGTGGAAATATATTATCTCCTCAGTAGGCTGCACTCAATAAATTTTTAGTATGCTCACTACAAAATTTAAAGTTTAACCTCTTGTTAAAAACTTAGTTCAAATTTAATTAATACCTAAAAGAAATAAAAAACTTTACTAACTTTTTATTGATTAGTGATGGCTTGTGAAAGTAGCTTGTATTTAAACCATGACTTGACAGGTATGTGTTTATTTTATAGCATATCAACTCCTTATAGGGTATTTAATACTGAAATTCAGTTTGTTCGTAAATGTTTGATTATAATCATAACTATATTTTCAATGTTCCATTGGAATTTTTAAAAATTGTACTTTTATATGTCTATAATCATTTGCTTGTACTCAGTAATGAATGTACAGTGGGAAAAATAAGTATTTCATCATCTGTTGTTTTTCTGAGTTTGCAACCTTACAAAAATAGGAACAGTCTATAATTGTCACCGTTGGTCCATTTTGAAAGTGAGACATAAAATATAAAAAAAAGTTCTAGAAAATCACATTATGATAATTTTTTAACTTTATTTGTATTTTATTGAAAAAAATAAGTATTTGATAGCAAAACATAACTCAGTACTTGATAAGGAAACACTTGCTGGCAAGCACAGCAGCCAGACGTTTCCTGTAATTGGTTACTAAGTTTTTACAAATCCCAGGAGGAATTTTGGCCCACTCCTCTTTGCAGATCCTTTCCAAATCCTTAAGGTTTGTAGGTTGTTGTTGGACAACTCGAATCTTCAGCTCCCTCCACGGATTCTCTAAAGTATTAAAGTCCAGAGGCTAGCAAGGCCACTCCATTACCTTAATGTGCTTCTTCTTGAACTACTCCTTTGTTGCCTTAGCCATATGCTTTGGGTCATTGTCATGCTGGAACACCTATTCACAACCCATCTTCAGTGTTCTGGCTGAGGCAAGGAGGTTTTCTCTCAAGATTTCCCTGTACTTGGCCCCATCCATCTTTCTCTCGCCCCACTTTAGTCATCATGTTCCCTTAGTAGAGAAACAGCCCCCAAGCAAATTGTTTCCACCACGATGCTTAATGGTTGGGATGGTGTTCTTGGGGTCCAAGTCAGCTTTTTTTTTATCTCCAAACATGGTGAGTCAAGTTGATGCTGAAATGCTCAATTTTAGTCTCATCTGACTACAGCACTTCCTCCCAACCCTCCTCTGAATCATCCAGGTGCTTATTTGCAAACTTCAGATGGGCCTGTACATATGCCTTCTTGAGTTGGGGGGGACCTTGCGGGCACTACATGATTTCAATCCACTACAACGTAGTGTGTTACTAATAGTCATCTTGGTGACTGTGGTCTCAGCTGCCTTGAGATCATCAACAAGCTCTTGCCACTTAGTTTTGGGTTGTTCCCTCACCTTTCTTATCATGAGGTTTACTCCACTTTGGGAGATCTTGTGCGGAGCTCCAGACCAAGGGAGATAGTCAATTGGTGTTTCTTCCATTTTCTTATCACCCCAACAGTTAACTTCCTCTTACCTAGCTGCTTGTCAATTGTCTTGTGCAGGTATACAATTTTGTCCCATATGTCCTTTGAGAATTCTTTTATCTTCCCCATTATGGAGAGATTAGATTTTGATTCATTGAAGGATTATGTGAACTAGTGTCTTTTATACGGGTAATTACAACTTGATTTAGAATAATTCTGTAATAGGACTAGTCTTATATACGTTCTGGTCACATAACCAGTCTTGTGGGGCCTGAATCATATCTAGTTGGTAGGGGGTGAAATATTTATTTTTTTCAATAAAAAAAAAAGGTTCAAAAATTATTAATTGATTTTCTACAATTTTGTAAATATTTTATCTCTCACTTTAGTATGTATTATATATTGTG